>SKCR01023742.1:422500-530193 GCA_019454045.1 Zanthoxylum bungeanum | reverse complement strand
CGACCAAACTAGCTAAGGGTCGAAGGAGTCTTCAATGTCATCTGGACCAAAAGAAGGTCCATGTCTTGACTCTACTCGATATGAATCATGTAGGGAATGTTCCTATCGTGTGGACTAGATGAAGGTCATGATAGTCTCCAATTGACCAAATCAGCTAAGGGCCGATGGAGTCTTCAATGTCATTTAGACTAGATGAAGGTCCAGGTCTACATGTATGTCGTATGACGTTTCCTGTGCGCTTAAAACCATGAATCATGTTAGCAAGATGGAAAAAAAAAATACTTTTACCTATCATCTGGAGACTAGGTCGTCTAAACTTTTTGATAGAATTTGGAATTTAGCCAATGATTTCGTGTCGAAAGGAACTCGTTTCGTTGTGACATTGCATATATTTTTATGTCGTATGAGAAATATTGGAGTTCCTGATCTTTGAGGTTATTCTCTTCCATGTTATCGAAACTCCTTCCTTTTAGACCTGATGGAGGTCCATAAGACTACGATCGACTCGACCTGATGAAGGTGCATGATAGTCTTTCACTATACCCAACCTGATTAAGTTCAAGGGGGTTTGGTCGACTTGTCCTGTAAGAGGTCCTTTGTATTCTTCATTTTACCCGACCCGATGAAGGTTATGAAGCTTAGGTAGACTGGACCTGATGGAGGTCTTTGGGATTCTTCATTTTACCTGGCCTGTTGAAGGTTGGGAGGCTTCACTCGACTAAACATGATGGAGATCCTCATGGTCTTTCACTCTACCCGACCTGATGGAGGTCCTCGGGGTTCTTCACTCTACTTGACCTATTGAAGGTCTTGAGGCTTCGGTCGACTCGACCTTATGGAGCTCTAAGAGACTTCCTATATAGGCTGGAGTTGATGAAAATCTATACATATCATATGGAGAATATGACTATCATTTCATGTCGCCTGGAATAGATGACAAATCTTTCATATAGTCTATAGTATATGACAGTCAATGCACATCGTATGAAGTTCATGAAAATTCTTCTACGTAGTCTGGAGAAGGTGAATATCCTTTCATGTCGTCTGGAGATAATGACTATCCTTCTACGTAGTCTGCAATAGATGACATTCTATCAATGTCGTCTGAGGAATATGATAATCATTTCATTTCATATGAAGGAGATGACAATTTATCTATGTCGTATGGGGAATATGGCTATCTTTCCACATCATTGGGAGTTTATGGAAATCATTAAATGTCATTTGGAGAATTTGACTATCCTCTCATGTCGTCTGAAAGAGGTGATAATCATTACATGTTGTCTGGAGAGGATGACATTCCATCAATGTCTTCTAGAGTATACGATAATTCATCCAAGTCATCTTAAGTACTAATAATTCTTCCTTGTCATATTGAGAAGATGGCAATCTTAGAGAATGCTTCTTGGTCGATTGGGTATGCTCGAGGTTTACGAGGGATTCCCATGTCGACTGGGAGACGTATGTCAATTGGGCTATGTGATGGTCCATATGTAAAAAAAATATTTTCTTAATATTAATAATCTTTAGTCTTTGGTATATAAGAAATTTTCATTCCTAAGAGTCACTTGGTCTGGAAGATGAATGAGATAAATTCGCTGAAGACTGGTGCTGTATCATGTAGGCTGAGGGCATGCGATTATAATCAATGTTTTTAGGGTGATGATTCCCAACTTGCGGAGCCCGACTGTCTATTGGTTGATGGGTCCTTGCATCCGAACTCATTTTTCGTTTGGAAGAGTTTGAAATTTTCTCTTCATAAAGGTTACTGGGAATGTCCCGTTTCTTGCTCCTCTTGTCTTTTCCCATCTGAACTCGATTTGGGCTTGGGCTATGACCTAATCCACAATGTAGCATCAAAATATTATAAAGTCTGATATCTGTTAGTAACCCATTCCTGAAAGCTTCAATGGCAGTCAGCTAATGGAGATCTGAATTGATATTCTCTCTTTGTTGAAACGTGTGACGTAGTCTCATAGAGATTCTCTTTTCCGCTGCTGAACTGTTTTAAGATCAATTGTGGTTTTCTCAAGTTTGCAAGAGCTGAAAAAGTGCTCCACGAACTTATCAGCTAATTCCTGATACGACCTAATAGTCCTATAAGGTAGATTGATGAACCAAGTGAGGTTGGGCCTTACAATATTTCTCTGAATCCTCTACACATTCCATCTTCCCATTGATGAGGAACCAGAGCAGTAGACATCATCTTGTATTTGTAATGGACCACATGGATGTCTGGGTCTGTGGATCCATCATACAACTTCATATCTGGTGGGATGAACTTTTGTGGGAGTTCAATAGAAGTAATGGATCCCAAAAAATGAGTTTATGAGATCGTGTCTGCTTGACTTTTTCTCACTGGTAGTCTGACACCAGGTAGGCTGTAGATAATTGCATCATTGAACTCCTGTATTTCCTTGCGCAAAGTGGAGGCAACTTGCCGTGCTTGGTCGGTTGGGGAGATATGTTGACTTATTTCTTGACTTGGTGGATGTTTGTCTGATGGCGGATTGTCGCTTACCACATTGTTGAATGCCTCAAAGGGATTGTAGGATTGTTGGGATGCTAGAGTATCACGTTGTTGGGAGGTTGAAGATATTTTCTCTAACTGCTTCTGGAGGTTCGAATTGCAGCTTCGCATGAATGAGTTTTCCTCCTCAAAAACTCATAACCGTTCTTGGAGAATGGCCAATTGAGTGGCCACAAGGTCTGGTGTCTGCTCGCTGCTTGAAGCCATGAGTAGCTATGTTTGAAAAGACTGTAGGCTGAGAGATCTTTGCTTGTTATAAATCACCAAGGCCCCATAATGGGCGCCAAATTATGGACACTGGTTTTTACATTTGGTCCACAATCGAGAATTTATATGATAGAGCACTAGCGATCTTACAAAACAAAGGTAGAGTGAGCAGGGAGTTCCTACCAATTAGTGTAGTAGGTTCCGTAGGCACTCCGATGCTCAAGTCAGTAGTGATGACGAACGGAAAATATGGAAGAGCAATGTTTAGGATTACCTTGACCTCTATAGACTGCCATAAGGGCAGTGAGCCGGTGTTCAGATGATGATCTCTTTTTAGAGCTCAAGTATGAGAGCTAAAAACCTCTCTAATGTGATTCTGAATTTTGCTACTTTTTATAGGCTATTATGAGATGGATCTCTTTAATATATTAAATGATAAACTCTTTGGTGAAAAAATGGCTAATCACGTGGGATAATTAAGATATTTTTCGGTTTGGCTATTGGAAAATCAATAGGTTGTCTTGTGGGATTTCTCTAATATATGGACCTGAGATGTGTTCAATTCCTTGGTCTAACATTGGCCCATGAATGGGCTGTTTGATGGAATTGGGCTTTTTTGAGTAGAGTTTAAGTCTCATTGGTCGTATACTATTAGGTATTTGGGTTTGGAATAATATTGGGCCCGAGGTGAAAAATAATTTTTCCCGTGTCCCAAATTTGGCCCGTACAGCATATATTCAACTTATGTCTACATTATCAAATTTCTATAATCGAAGTGTGTATTATATTTGATATATAACTACATACTAGATATATCTATATCTGTAAATTTATATATGTTATTTTACTAAGATTAATTCAAATCTGAAAATTTCCCAAATGTGACTTGCGTTAATGTCTCATTCGTTCAGCCATTCGAACAAATCTATCTAGAGAGTTCACATTTGTGTAGCGTTTGATAACGCGTTCAAACGAACTTTTCCAGATAACTCACATTCGTGCACGTTTGATAATGCGTTTGAACAAACATGTCCAGAGAACTTATGTTCGAACAAATATGTCCAGAGACTTACGTTCGTCACCATGTTCGAATGAAAATACGGAATACAATGTTTTTTCTTATACTTTTGTTAGGCGTTCGAACACTCTTACGTAATTTTCATGCATATAATACATTTTATTATTCTAATATGTTCTTAAGATTATTGGACGGATGTGTTATTAACTAATTTTAACATGTATAATTCAATCAAATTTTTACTACCACACATTCAATGAAACATAAACATAAAAATTTAAGAAAAACCTATAAATTATTGAGGAAGGTGAAGAAACTAGAACTAAGTCGAGAAGCCTCTGTCCTTAAGAACTTATTAGCCTTGGCTCACTGCTCTACGGATTTCTTGTGGCTAATGTTTTCCCATGATAAGTTGGTTGGCTCTTGTAGAATGGACACTCATTTCTTCAAGAACTTGAACTTGGAATAATAATGGAAACTCTCAATTCTAAACTTAAGTATGTAAGTATGTGATTAATTGAGAATAAAAATGAACCCAAATGCGCCATTTTATAGCCATAGAAGAGTACCTTTGTGGTCACCCTTTGGTTTAATGTGTAATCATTCTAAAGGTTATACCCCTTCATAATGCCCCATAAACTCTAAAGTTGTATTATGTCATCTTTAGAGGACATGTTCATTCAACTTATGTTTTTCCCATAAGACACTTCTTAAGGGGCATGTCTATCCTACAATTATAAATATTAGAGAATTTCCTACAATTATTACGTATTATTACTTTATAATAATGAATTTTCAATGTTTATTGAACATCAATAGTAACTAAATTCATTAATTTGGGTTTGTAACAGAACCTCTGCACAAATATTAATTCAATATATATTTTTCTTTATTGAATAGTAAATTCTTAGATTGTTTATCATTCTCTATGTTTAATACATTATGTCACTTGATCACCAAAAAATAGTTGTATTCTACTTGACCATCGAAATAGGCCCGTAGATAATTTTGTATTTTATGTTAGTACTCCATATTTATTACTCAATTATAGGAAAAGTGAATAATATTTAAAACGTGCTTGGTAAATTTACAACCCTAAATTCTTTCTCATATAAGCTTATAAACCTTTGATTCTCAGTTTCAATTACTTTGTTTAATTTAATCTCTAAAAATTCAATTCACATGGTTGCATGAGTGGATAAAAAATTCATATAATTATTAATATTAGAGCCTGGTTTTGATAGTTCACTGGTCTTTTTCTCACATCCTTTAGGTCTTGTTCTCATAACCTTCGAGCATGATTCTATGGACTCAAGGGTATTGTACTCATCCCTATTAGGGCATAATCAATGATGATCCGTCGAGTGAAATCTAGTCTCTATAGAAGAGGCGTTGAGATTCTCTATATATATATATGTATGTTTGTATGTATGTATGTATGTATGTATGTATGTATGATGTTATAAAAGAGACTCATAGGCTTGGTCTTCAAACAACTGGATCAGATGAATATAGTTTGACCCCTTTTTCTATTAAGGCCACTTGAGATGATTCCACTTCTTTTAGATTGCATATAGATTCGGCCATGACTCTTTAGACTATGCCTTGTATTGCTTCCTTGATTTTCTTAGCCCGTTATGTTGTGATTGGTCCAACTGGAACTTGTAATGGATCGAACCTTTTAGGCTCCTCCATATGATCTTTGATTCATATCATATAGTCAATTTATAATAAAGAATTCTTTATTTTATAATATTAAGAACCAAATAAAAGGATAAAGAAATACAGATTTTAATACACTAAAAGATAATTAACACTACATTGAAATTTGTATTAATTTTATCCTTTATCTTGATTTTAGGTTTCAATAAGGATATCTTCAACATAAAATGAGTAGAAAATCTTAATATAAGCGTATAAAGGTAGGTAAATGTCAATTATAACTGTTGCACGAAAACAGTGACAACAAGTTTAGGGTGAATGTGATATTATTGCATGCATATGTCCGTTAATCATTGAATGCCGTAATAATTTTCCATCAATGTTCTTCAGTCATTAAGCTTACAGTATTTTATTTGTTATTTTGCATTAATTTCATAATTATTTCGAAAAATTCAATATCATATCCTTCCTGGTTCTGGGTGTATAAATACCCTACTTACATAGTTGCACTTATAACCAGAAGATTATGGCATCTTCACAGCCAGCTGCAGCTCTTGAGAGTTCAGAATCCTCAGGATTTAGCCTTCAGGAACTCATAAAAACCCCTAACATCACAGTCCCAACGTGCTACCTTCATTTAGATCAAGAGCCTCCAAATCTCTTGAATGGCCATCACTCAACTGCAGTCCCTACAATTGACTTGGAAAGTTTGCTTTCCAAGGAAGATAAAGAATTTCAACTAGAGAAGTTGCAAGCAATTTGCAAAGAATGGGGCATCTTTCAGGTCAGTATAAATTTAATACCTAATTGTAAAAAGTTTCAAGGGATAAAGAAAATTTGGAGACAGACACTCGTTCTTTTTTTAGGTTTTCTCCTCTGCATTTACTGATAAAGGTTTTAATGAGGCTAATAACATTTGATCCGCTTAGGCTTGTCCTATTTTTCTTCTTACAGTTTTACTCTCTTTTATTTTATTAATATATTAATGATTTAGAAAGAGTTTGAGTGCAAACCCAGTTGGAATGTAAGCTCTTCTTTGATTCTTTGCTCTTTAGAGAGGTCATTTATATTTTAAAAAATTGCTTTAAAAGTAGTCTAACAGTTGTCTTATTATGATGTAGTTGCTGAACCATGGAGTTAGCTCTTCACTGCTGGAAAAGCTAAAGCATGATATGCTTGAATTTTATGAGCTTCCAATAGAAGAGAAGATGAAATATAAAATAAAGCCAGGTGATGTTGAAGGATATGGAACCATTGCCAAATCAGATGCAAAACTTGATTGGGCTGACAGGTTTTATATGATAACCAACCCTATCCAGAGAAGGAAACCACACCTTCTCCCAGAGCTGCCTTCATCCTTAAGGTCTCTCTCTCTCTCTTTCTCTTTTCGTTCAAAGATATTCATAGAACTGATTCATATTCAATAGTTAGCTGGTTGACTTGAGCTTAATTATAATTTAGCATAAAAACCGCTCTCAGTCCAGGAATCTTGAATAATTCAATGTGTGCATTTATAATAAAAGAATATATATCTGTCATACTATGCCATCTCTGAGTTTTGGACACCCTGAAAATAATAACCCAAAATAGGTTAAAATTATTAATTAACAACACAGGATCTTAATAGATTCTTATTTCTTTCTCTCTTCTATTTTTCCGCATATTTTGATTTTTGCTACTAAAATGAAGGCTAGCTAAGAAATGGGCTGGCCTTGGTCTCTCTACTTTTTAAATAAAATAAAAAAAAATAATAATAATAATAATTAAATTAGAGGCTCTCGGGATGGCTTTCATTGGAAAAATTATATTATGTTTCTAGACCCAGCTATTGTGAGAGAGATGACATATACACCCGAAACATAATATACTATCTCATTTTAGTGACTGCCCATCAGAGCTGGTGATGATTATATTATGGAGGCTATTATAGACAATTTCCCTGACAAATTTAATGCTCATGGAGGTTTTTTATGGTTAAAAATATGCAGGAAAACTATAGAGTCTTACATCCTGGAGTTGCAGAAACTTTCATTGAAAATTCTGGGTTTGATGTTGGGAAAGGCTCTAAAGATGGAATCAAAAGAGATCGAAGAAATGGTTGAAGAGGGGATGCAGTCAGTGAGGATGACTTATTATCCACCATGTCCAAATCCAGAGCTGGTTATGGGGCGTATACCTCACTCTGATGCAACTTGCATCACTATTCTTCACCAAGTTAATGGAGTTGATGGTCTTGAAATTAAAAAAGATGGGGTTTGGATTCCCGCCGGATTCCTCCCAGATGCTCTTGTCGTTAATGTGGGGGATATTCTTGAGGTTAGTGAACTTTTGTCCCAGCCAAGAAAAAAAGAAAGGATTAAGAAAATAACATAAAAAAAAAACATGGTATATTTTATCACATGAGGCTCTAATATTTATTGATTACTTTATATAAAATTATAATATACAACACACTTTATAGGTTCTTTTACTATAATAACCTCACTTTCAGTATCATATTAATTTTTCCTAAAAAATAAGCTAAGTTCTAATATATGTCTTACATATGTTGTGGATGACTTTTGTTCGTTTTTGGGTACATGGCCCCACATTACACGAATTTGTCCCTCATATGACACTGTATATTTCGCCATTCGGAAGCCTTTCCCTTGCTTTACCGGAAACAAAATTGTCAGGATATGGTTAAAGGCTGATATTGATACCCAAAACAAATGAAACCCTTCCACGTACGTGTAACTTAAATGTCTATTAGTTTAGTGTATGTTCTATTTCACCTCTTTAATATTATGTCATTAATAATTAACTCTGCAGATTATGAGCAACGGGGCTTATCACAGCGTGGAGCACAGGGCAACAGTGAATTCAGAGAAAGAAAGAATCTCCATTGCCTTTTTCATCAGCCCCAAATTTGATGCTGAGGTTGGACCTGCTTCCACCCTCATAAGCCCCCAAAACCCACCATTATTCAAAAGAGTAGGGATGGAGGATTACGTTAAAACTTACTTCTCTCATAAGCACAATGCAAAATCATATCTGGAGTACATGAAACTTGAAAATGCTGAAGCAAACTGAAAACAATTATTACTATTTTTGTTCTCCATAAGACTATCTTATGTTCCATGGAGTCTATTGTGTGTCATTTGTTTTTTGTATATCTGGTCTGCTTCTACATGGACACTATAGAAAAATAAATCGGTCCATGCATGTTAATTTCTATTTATTTGTTTTATGTCATAAATATATCGTGTAATATTTAATGAACGAGATTAAAAATAAATGTGGCGATTGTTTGTGTATGATAAATGTTGATGGGTGATTTTCGTCTCAGGGCAGTTTCGAGATAACTCTCTCGAGACAACCCTCCTTCAACCTTGAATTTGTTTGGTTATGAGGGACCAAAAGCAAATATGACAAAAGGCGAAACAACCACAAAATCGACAGATAGAGTTTTAACGTGATTCGACGGATCCAGTCCAGCCTACGTCCACGGGCACAAAATAGTGTATGATTTTTATTGCGGAAACGAGCTCAGCTGACCTGTTTTCAAGGAAGGTCAAAGCAGAACCGAGCTGTTTGTCGTTTTTCCTTTTGAATTTCTTGCAAATAATGCTAGAATGAAAAATTTTTCAACCCTTACAAATGAGATCAGCCCTCCCTTATATACTAATGAATACACGACATTGTTCCCATATCTTTATGACGTCAACGTTGCAGATTTCCGGCGATTTGACATGCTTTCTCCCCCTACTGCCTCGTCGAAAGTAAAGCCTACCCTCTGATTTCCTGTCACATCACGTCGTAAATGTACACTGTCATACTTTATCATTAATGATGACAGCCTATAAGATCTCTAGTACGAAAGAAGATTTCGGAAGGAAAAATCCAAGCTATCATGGTCACGCGTCGGTCACCAAGAGGTCGACCAATAGACTTGGCAAACCCTCCGACTGCTCCCGCCCCGACCTATAATATCTGAGCTCATCAACCTATCCCAGGAGGAAAGATAACCCCAAACCGAGCTACCGGACTAATGTGGTCGGCCTCGGTTTTGATGTTGTCGGCCTTAGGATTTTGCACAGCGTTGTGTCCTCTGGTCGACCATATCTGGGAAACAATGTCCAGAGTCTCTTACTGTTCGAGAACTGACTGATAGCTCCGAACATCTTACCCATATAAAAAGAGAAATTCCATCTCTGCCCTCACCGAACTGTTCGAATACCTTGGTTACAGAAATCCCCATCAACATTTGTCCCCTAGTTCTCGGTTCCAACGAGTGTACGAGTTGGTACCGTGAACTACAAAATTGGAAGTGTGCTGATCAGCAGTGGGTGGTCGGCCTCAGGAACCATGTAGAAAGCTGTCCTGGCACCGAATCAGGTCATCCTCGGTATCTTCATGTACTCCGTCCTCACGCCGATGACACACACTCGGTGGGACGTAACCCGACCTCAAGGTGAAGAAATGGATAGCCTTGGCGGAACTGATCCAGTCCCGAGCCGGTGGAATCTAAAACCTCGGCGGAACGAATCCATCCCCGAGCTAGCAGAATATAAAGCCTCGACGGAATGAATCCAGCCCCGAGCTGGTGGAATATAAAGCCTCGGGGGAATGAATCCAGCCCCGAGCTGGTGGAATATAAAGCCTCGGCGGAACGAATCCACCCCCGAGCTGGTGGAACATAAAGCCTCGATGGACAGCCCCGAGCTGGTGGAATATAAAGCCTCAGCGGAACGATTCCAGCCCTGAGCTGGTGGAACATAAAGCCTCGGCGGAACGAATCCAGCCCCGAGCTGTTGGAACATAAAGCCTCGGCGGAACAAATCTAGCCCCGAGCTGGCAGAACATAAAACCTCGGCGAAATGAATCCAGCCCCGAGTTGGTGGAACATAAGAGACTTAATCACGAGGGAAGAATTTCAACCTCTAAGGCTCTGCGGATCTTCACGAGGGAAGAATTTCAACCTCTGAGGCTCTGCGGATCCTGGCGCGGCGTCCCTTTACCGAACATTGGCAAAAAAAAACAGAAAAAGACTATGTTAGCACAATGGAGGTGACTTAGCACATACTCCACACAGACCCAAAAAGGTAACAACTCGGGTGCCCCGAGGTAGCGTCCTACTTGGTGCCTCCCCAAAATGCAATTATGAATCTTACAATTCAGCGTCCCGGCTAGCCAGGCTACGGATCGGTGAGCGGCCGAGACCTTGAGGGCAGAAACCTCCTCATGCTGAGTGGCTCTGGAGCCTGCAAGCGCTATGAGGGCAGAAACCTCCCCATGTCATGCTTCTCCTGATCCAGAGCGGTTAGGCAGATACCCCACAGGGGGACGGAGACACCCCATGTGCGCCTTCCCTGGTGTTTCTCAACGGAACTCACCAGCCAACTCGCAGAGGAAGAAACCTCCATGAGTCCAGTTTACCCGAGACTACAATGGTCATGGAGGCCATTCGGCCGTCCCCATGCCATGTGCTCCGATGGTTCTCAACGAGATTCACCAGCCGACTCACAGAGGAAGAAACCTCTATGGGTCTGGTTTACCTGAGCTATTCCTCAAAGATGCGAGTCATGAGGTAGTAACGCACCGGCCTCGGGGGTTTGATAATGACATCTAGGATTGGCGTGCCATGAGGGGTTCGCGCGTTTCCCACATGTACCTGATCCCTTGATGCGTTCTAGATCCTCAAAGGTGAAAGGAGCCAGGTCGGAAAATTTCCACCCGGGGGTTTGATAATGACACCCGGAATTGGTGTGCCGCGGGTTTGGTGCCCTTCCTAGCTACCGATAACCCATTCGTATCGAGCACATCCCAAGAATATTGAACACGACTTTCTACCGCCATTCTTACAACTATTTGTGGGTCATTTCAAGAGAGGCTCTACAATAATTTCCCGGTTCCGATTGGGTCATCCAATGACTTTACAGCTCGAAGAAAAGGTCTACTGGAAGTACTTCCCTAGTATCTCGGTGTTCCAGGGCTTCTTGAGCCGAGTACCGTCCAACTACTCCAAAAGATAGGTACCCGCCTTACTATCGCCACCACTCTGTACGGCCCTTCCCATGTGGCACCCAATAAACCTTCTTTGGGTCTTCGGGTATTCAATGTGACCCTCCTCAAAACCAAATCTCCAGGGAAGAAGGACCGAGCCTGAACATTCTTATCGTAAGAATGGGCCATTCTCTGCTGATAGACAGCCGCTCTCATAGCCGACTTCTCCCATTTTTCTTCGATCGGATCGAGATGATTCCTAACGAGCTCTTCATTCTGTTTGGCCTAAAAATGTCGGACCCTGTGGGTGATCATCCCGATCTCTGCCGGAATTACTGATTCACAACCATACGCCAAAGAAAAAGGAGTTTCCCCTGTGGAGTCCTTGTAGGTTGTCTTGTGCGCCCATAATACTTCCGGTAACTCTTCTACCCACAACCCTTTACAAGATTCGAGTCGGGCCTTTAGATTTGTCTTGATTGTTTTATTGGTAGCCTCGACCTGTCCGTTAAACTGGGGATGATCATGCGAAGTAAATTTTAAGGTAATTTGTAGGTCTTCACAGAGCTTTCTGAAACCCTTGATGTCGAACTGCTTCCCATTATAAGTGTTGATGGCCCGGGGAATCCCGAACCGGCAAATGATACTCTTCTTTACAAAAATTTTCTAGGCTTCTCCAATTTAATTGAGGATGCTAGCCAAGCCAGCGAGTCTGCCTGATGGTTGCTTTCTCGACCGATCTGCTCGAATTGCACACTACCCATTTCCCTAGTCAATTTCTTCACCTCGGCCATATAAGTCATCATGTTAGGGTCTCTAGCCTGAAACTCGTCTTTTAGTTGTTGGATGGCCAGTTGAGAGTCGCTCTTTACAATCAAATCTCTGACACCCACCGCCGCGCAGAGCCTTAAACCGGCTAGAATGGCCTCATACTCAGCCTCATTATTCATGGCCTCGAAGGCGAACCTCAGGGCACATACCACTTTCTCGCCATCATTGCTCCGTAAGAAAACCCCGGCTCCACAACCTTGTGAATTGACATATTTCACTTTATTATTATGAGAATAAATCCTACTACTTCCGGCCCTGGGGTTTCCGCGCTTGCAAAAAAAAACTTGGGACATATCGATCGAACCATCCACCGAAAACTCCCACACGATATTCGAGACTTCCAAAATCTGTGGTCCTGCGAACTCGGCCATAAAATCTGCTAGAGCCTGCCTTTTTACTGTCGCTCTCGACAGATAGGATAAATCACGTGTTAGACAATTATGACCCATAGTGTCACTATTTGTAAAATACATTATGGTTTTTGTACAAATTAACTATGTGACAAAGGAAATTGCTATTTTATCATTTAGTAATTAGATTACTTGAATATATAAATGATAAAAGTCCTTATGATTAGTTCCGGATTATAAGATATGAGACAGTATCAATCCACTAAGGCTTAATCATTAAATATCCCTAGTCATAGTATTATCGAGACTGGACATCGATAATGCGGAATATACTAGTATTGCACTTGTGAATGTTATGGAAGCATAACAACATAGTTCTCATATATATAAATATTGGATACTTATGCAAGTGTGATAGGAGGTTGTGTTTACCGATGGTATGGGAATAGCTTCGCTCTCGATAGACCCATCGGAATCTCATTGGTAGTATGACTATATGTCTATGGGAATTCGATTCAGGGTAGGTGTATTTGGTTTTAACCTGAGACTTGCATCGCTAATACTTGCGACAATCAATACGCTTTGGTTTTGGTCGTTCGGGACTTTAATAGGTTCTGTGTACGCCTCTTCTGGGATTATTGAGAATCGTAGTGTATTGGGTGTGATGTCAAGACGGAAGTATCACTTTAGTCATATAGAGATGATGATCACGCAGGGATACAGAACTGGTTCTCTATTATGTTACAACTACCGGGATAATATGACAAGGTAATGATTATCCGATTATAGAGACTAATTTCTTGTGATCCGATATATGCTTCGTACGGAGCAGACACTATTCCATCCCCATGCCTTGCATGTGACATCCGATACTGGATCGCAATACGCAATACTACGTATACTACGCCTGACAAAGATTATATATTCCTTAAAGAATATTTCTGGAGAATTGGGTAGGCACGGTGCTTTGCTAGAAGCCAACCATGTCTTGTAAATCGATAAGAACGTGGTACGGGGTACGCACGTGTTCGGATAGTCCGACGACTGGATTTACTGCCAACATATCCAAGGATCTCATGGGTCGCTTCCCGAAGATTCACCGATGACGTATGACTCGAACAAAATTAATCTGGGATTAATAACGGCGAGAATTTATCTGGGATAAAATTCGAATAGAAGAGAGAGAATGATTAATTTAGAATTAATCGATAAAATAATATATATTCGATATATTAAATGAAATTAGATTTCATAACGGAATTAAAATTGGATTTTAATTCGGGCGAACGAATTAATTTTGAATTAATTCGTGAGCGACTTTAATAGTAATTTTTCTAGGCATAACTATTTAATTAGATTTGATTTAATTACGTCGCAACGGAAAAATTCGTTAATTCAGAATTAACGAACACGAGCCCGGAATGTGTTTGCGGCCCTACTCGGATTTTGAATCAAGTGGGGCCCACCACAAGTCACATCACTTGTCACTTTACTTACCTTTATGGTGATGGAAGTTAGTATTAGTTGATGGTAATTTGTAATACACATTTCATTATTTTATTTGATAGGTTGAGTGACATTTACCAAATGTTGTCTTTGGTATATGAATTTTATTTTTGGAAAATAATTTCACTTAACACACTCATCAATCTCTTTTCTTTCTTCACCGAAAATTGCACTCTCTTCCTCTCAATCTCCAAAAGCCGAGAGTTGCTCTCTTCAAAATGAAAAATTTTGTAGCAAAATTTTCCTAAGCTAGCACTTAAAGGAGTCAACAAAGGTGATAGCGAAACCATTCCCATTGAGTTTGGAATTCAAGATTCAAAGCTTGGAACTCAACATAGAATCAAAGAAGATCTTGGAGAACTTCTCAAGGAGCAAAAATTTTATTCTCAACACATCTACACAACCGATCGTTGTAAGATTTTTTCTGCATTCTTACTTCGAGTATTCACTTCTTTTATGCTTAAATGATCTTGGAATTGATCTTAGAGAACCCAACAATGGTATCATGAGCCAATTTAAGCATGAAATGAACTTAAGGTTTATATACTTTATTTTGGGGATTTTGTGATTTGAGCATGATATCTTCAAATTGATGGTTTGGTTAAGCTTGGAGGATGTTAAATTAGATTTATGCATCTTAAAATTTGAGAAAATAAATTGGATAAAATTTCCCTAATTTTGCTTACCTTGGCCGAATATTGGACCATTTGTAGCTCATGGTGATTTTGATTTTTTGGACCATTGGATGTGTTTAAAATGCTTGGATATATTGATTTGTGATTTAATTTGATTGAAATCAAAATTGATGAATAAATCCCATGATTGCCGTGAATGAAAGAGCATGTTAATGACTTGATTTTGTTTAAATTGTGTTGGACATGAATTGAATATAATGAAGCATGATTAATTAATTAAATTGGTTGTTTGGAAATGTTAATTTAACTAATTAATTATGGCTATAAACTTTAATTAAATAAATTGTGATATTTGGAATATTAGAATTTAATTAATTAAGCTTAATTTTGAATTGGGCTAAAATTGTTATATTTGGGACTAATGGGCTTCGTTGGGCCAAGTTGGTTTAAGATAATTGGATTGGATCCAAATTGGGCCTAAAACCATTCCATTAAGTCCAAATATACTAAATGGGCCTTTTAAATTTAATTGGGCCTAATGGGCCAAAATTAATTTTATGGCAAATGGTAATTCCTTATTGGGCTTTGGTTGCCAAAGTCTATGCCTTAAGAAATTAATTGAAAGCCCATTGGATTTTAATTATTAACATTGGATGTTAATTGGGCCTTTGAGACTCATTAAGATTAGATTTAGAATCTAAGTCGTAAAGGCACATTAATAAAGTGTAATTATTTAATTTGGAATTAAATAAGAATTAGTATTGAATACAAATTAAATTGGATTTAAAATTGTAGTTCGATATAATTCAAGAATTCACACTTTGAGTACTTATTCTTAAACGAGTTGGACTCGCGCAAATCAAATCGTTGTTTGAACATTGGATGATCACTTAATTCAAAGATTAATTTATTGGATTAGATTGATTGAATAACATGCTTTGTGTGAATACATGGATGTATTGTATGAATAATGTATATCAGATGGATATTAGATGGGTAAGGGCAATTTTAGAAATTATTGTAATAAATTTAGAATTTATTAAATTGGACCTGCGTGTCCAGCCTTTATCTCTTGACTCTTTGTAATTCTCTTCTCAGCAATTCCCCTCTATGTAATGAGGTTTCTTTATTGTATTATGTAATTGGGTAGAAGTTAGAATAGTGCTAGCCGGAGAGAGGAAATGTAGTGATTTGTTCTAGGAATAATTTGTGAAATATCCATCCGCATATCATTATTATTTTATTTATCGCACCTTATTATGCTTTTAGAATGCATGCTTAAGGGTGTTTGATGACACCTAATCAAAGATAATAAATTGGTTGCCAATTTACGAGAAAAAACCTCAATCAAATATTAAGTGTTTTCCTTCCATTGAATGGTTTTTTCTCAAGATCCAAGATTGGCATTGGTTTGTTGGCCAAAGTCAAGATCAATGTCCTTCGCGGATGTGTTTGAACCATGAAAGCTTTGTTCCATATCGCATGTCTTGGGCAAGTTGTGATTTGTTGGCCAAAGCCAAGGTCACTTCTTGTTCATCGACATGGATTACGAAGTTTTCCAAGGTTAATGGGTCCCGCTTAACTGTTATCATTAAGCTTGTTGAGCCAAAGCCAAGGCTTAGTTGATTCAGAGGAAAAGGTTAGGAAAATATATTAAATATATTGGCATATATATTGTATATATGTTTCGGACTTGGAGGTCCACCTACCGGATCTAGGAATTGGATGAGATCCAATTGATCTTAGAGATCTACCTAGTTAAAGATCATACAGCTTGTTGGCCAAAGTCAAGGTTGTGTGTTATTTAACGGGATCCTAGCCCACTAGGAAACTAGGTTTCTCGAGTACTCAACATAGGGTTAGAGGATCACCGAAAAATAGTAGGAGGCTAGTATTGAATTTGCAATTTCGTTCAAATACTTGCCAATAGGCGCTTTCAAATTATTTCGTCATTTTATGTATTTATTAGTTGGACTAATATTTTATTAATTTCTTGTAACAGTTGCCATGTACCCAAAAATCCTTAATTGAATAGTTAGACTATTGTAATTAAGATGGCTGGAAAGATCGGGGTTAGAGACATTATCATGGGCGAAAATGTCTTTAATGGTGCGAACTTTCCTAACTGGGATATGAACCTCAGGATTGTCCTGGGGGCTGAGAGAATGCTCTATACGATAGAGAGACCTCTCGGGCCTAAGCCCGGAAATGAGTAACCCGCTTGAGCTTGAGCTTTGGAAGACTCATAGCGATGACAACTCAACTGCTCAATCCGTCATACTCGCTGCAATGACCCCTCAATTTCGTCACCAGAACAATGGATTGGATCCCTATACTTTTTGGGTTTCTAAGGTCATCCCAAGATCAATCCAAGCATAAAATAATGTGAATACGTAAAGGAGAATAGTGAAAATATACTCACTTTGATCGGATGTAGGATGCGTTGATAACAAAATTTTGCTCCTTCAGTGATAGCTCCAAGCTCACTTTGAATGTTGATGTCCAAGCTCCAAACTTTGAAATTGATTCCAAGCTCTTGGGAATGGTTTCCCTAATACCTTGATATGATTCTTTGTGTGCTAGTACTTGAAAAAAATGCAACAATCTTCCAAAAACTTCTTGCAAGTTTCGGCCAAGGAGAGTGTGAGAGAGAGATGAAGTGGCGTTAATTAGAGAGAAAGAAAGAAAATAAGTTATGTAACTTGTTTATTTGATTTTCCAAAAATCAAATGATATAGCAAAAGTTTGGTAAATGTCACTCACTTCCTTTCACACTTATGTGTCTTACAAGCCACCATCATTTCATCACCAAAATCCATCACCAAAAAGTTAGGCAAATTGACTAGGTGATGTGACTTGTGGGCCCCACTTGATTCAAAATCTGAGTGGGCCCGCAGACATATTCTGGGCTCGGGTTCGTTAATTCCGAATTAACGAATTTTCCGTTGCGACGTAATTAAATCAAATTTAAATAAAATATTACGCCTAGTAAAATTACTATTCACATCACTCCCGAATTAATTCTAAATTAATTCGTTCGCCCGAATTAAAATATAATTTTAATTCCGTTGTGAAATCTAATTTCATTTAATATATCAAATATATTATTTTACCGATTAATTCCAAATTAATCGTTCTTTCTCTTCTAATAGTATTTTATCCAAGATAAAATCTCTCCGTAATTAATCCTAGATTAATTATGTTCGAATCATACGTCATCGGTGAATCTTCGGGAAGCAACCCATGAGATCCCTGGATATGTTGGCAGTAAATCCGATCGTCCGACTATCCGAACACGTGCATACCTCGTACCACGTTTTTACCAATTTACGAGAAATGGTTGGCTTCTAGTAAAGCGCCGTGCCTACCCAATTCTCTAGAAATATTCTTAAATGAATATTTAATATTTGTCAGGCGTAGTATGCGTAGTATTGCATATTACGATCCAGTATCTGATGTCACATGCAAGGCCTGGGGCTGGAATAGTGTATGCCCCGTACAAAGCATATATCGGATCATAAGCAACTAGTCTCTTTAATCGGATAATCATGACCTTGTCATATTGTCCCGATGGTTGCAACACATTAGAGTACCAGTTCTGTATCCATGCGTGATCATCATCTCCATATCACTGAAGTGATACTTCCGTCTTGACATCACACCCAATACACTACGATTCTTAATAAACCCAGAAGAGGCGTACATCTGTTAAAGTCCCCGATAACTAAAACCAAAGTGTATTGATTGTCGCAAGTACTAGCGATGCAAGTCTCAAGTTAAAACCAAATACACCTACCCTGATGCGGATTCTCATAGACACATAGTCATACTACCAATGGGATTCTACGGGGTCTATCTAGAGCGAAGCTGTTTCAGTAAACACAGCCTCATATCACACTTGCATAAGTATCCAATACTTAAATATATGAGAACTATGTTGTTACGCTTTCATAACACGCACAAGTGCAATACTACTCTATTCCGCATTATAGATGTCCAGTCTCGATAATACTATGACTAGGGATATTTAATGATGAAACCGTTATGGATTGATATTGTCTCATATCTTATAATCCAAAACTAATCATAAAGACTTTTATCATTTATTTATTCAAGTAATCTAATTATAAAATGATAAAATGTAATTTCCATTGTCACATAGTTAATTTGTACAAAAACCACAATGTCTTTTACAAATATTGATGCTATGGTTCATAATTGTCCAACAATCTCCCACTTGGCCTATAGCCAGTCACTCAAGCATCTAACACCTGAACTATGTACATGTCGCTCAAAATTTTGCTGAGGAATAGCTTTCGTCAGCGGATCTGCAATGTTGTCATCTGATGTAACCTTCTCGATCTTCACATCGCCACAATGTATGATCTCACGAATCAGATGGAAACGTCGAAGAACATGCTTGGATCATTGATGAGACTTTAGTTTCTTAGCCTGCGTGATTGTCACAATACAATGGAACGGGCTCAGCCGCTAACGGAACTACTCCTAATCCAATTAGGAATTTACGGATCCAAACTACTTATTTTGTTGCTTCAGTTGTAGCAATATACTCCGCTTCTGTTTTTGAATCGGTAATAGTCTCTTGCTTGGAAGATTTCCAGCTTACTGTTCCGTTGTTCAAACAAAATATGTACCCTAATTGTGACTTATAGTCGTCTTTATCGGTTTGGAAACTTGAATCGCTATACTCAGTTACCTCAAGTTCTCCATCTTCATAGATTAAGAAAGCATCCTTAGTTTCTATCTAAGATACTTAAGGATATTCTTAACCGCCATCCAGTGACCTTCACCTGGATCGGCCTGATAGCGACTACACATGCTCAAAGCATAGGAGACATCATGTCACGTACATATCATGGCATACATGATCAATCCGACTGCCGAGGTGAACGGGATCCGACTCATGTTGTCTCTCTCATCTTGAGTTTTAGGACACATGTCCTTAGATAAAGTGACACCATGTGACATTGGCAACAGTCCCCTCTTGGACTGATCCATGTTGAATCTCTTCAACACTTTGTCAACATATGTACTCTAGGAGAGTCTAAGCAATTTTCTAGATCTATCCCGGTAGATCTTTATTCCTAGAATAAAGGCTGTTTCTCCCAGATCCTTCCTGGAGAATTTTAATGAAAGCCAAGCTTTCACCGATTGTAGTATGGGAATGTCATTGCCAATAAGCAATACATCATCAACGTAAAGGACAATGAATGTCAGTGCGCTCCCACTAACCTTCTTATATACACAAGGATCATCCTCGTTTTGAACGAAATCATATTTTTTTTATGATCCCATCAAAACATTGGTTCCAAGAACGCGATGCTTGCTCCAATCCATAAATGGATCGATTTAACTTGCAAACCTTGTTCGCATGTTTAGGTACGACAAAACCGTCAGGCTGTTGCATATAAACATCCTCTAAAAGGTTTCCGTTAAGGAAAGCAGTTTTGACGTCCATCTACTATATCTCGTAATCAAAATATGCAGCAATAGCAAGCATAATCCGAATGGATTTAATCATGGCAACGGGTGAAAAAGTTTCATCGTAATCGACACCATGTCGTTGACGATACCCTTTCGCTACAAGCCTAGCTTTGTACGTTTGTATGTTGCCATCCATGTCGGTCTTCCTCTTGAAGAACCATTTGCAACCAATAGGCTTTACGCCTTCGGGTGCATCAACCAGTGTCCAAACTTGGTTGGTGTACATGGAATCCATTTCGGACTTCATGGCATCTTGCCATAAACCGGAGTCAATATCTTGTATCGCTTCATCATACGTAGCCGGTTCATCTTCCTCAATAAGATTAATATCCACATGAGGTGAGATCAGAAACCCATACCTCTTAAGTTGTTTTCTGACTCTCTCTGACCTACGCGGTTCTTGTGTATTCGAAGATTATGGTACAGTTTCATCCCTGATGAACTGTTCATGTTTCGTTAAGGATTCTGTGCCAGGAACAATATCACTCTGATTTTCACCGAGTTCTACTTTCCTCCCACTTACCACTGCATTTAGGAATTCCTTCTCAAGGAAAATCACATGTAGAGCAACAAATACTTTGTTATCTTGTGGGTGATAGAAGTAATATCCTTTGGTTTCCCTAGGATATCCTACAAATAGGCATTTATCCGATTTGGGTTCAAGTTTGGTACCTTCCAAACGTTTGATGTATGCCCAGCAACACCAAATCTTTAGGAATGAGAAACCCGGTTTCTTTCCTGTCCATATTTCATACGGAGTCTGTTGAACAGACTTTGACGGAACCTTATTCAAAATAAGTATTGCACTGTTCAATGCATATCCCCAGAAGGAAATAGGTAGCTTTGTGCGACTCATCATCGACCTTACCATGTCCAACAAAGTTCGATTTCTTCGTTCGAACACACCATTTAATTGTGGTGTTCCGGGAGGAGTCCACTGTGAAAGAATACCATATTCTTTCAAGTAATCGAGAAACTCATTGCTCAAGTATTCTCCACCACGGTCCGACCGTAATGTTTTAATATTTTTTCCGGTCTGTTTTTTTACTTCGTGTCGAAACTCTTTGAATTTCTCAAAGGTTTTCGACTTGTGTCTGTAGGACACAGAAATTGACGATGCTGTTCTAGGGCTCGCGGCCCGGTTGGGAGTATGGAGTAGCCCGCAGGGGACTAAACCGGAGAAATAAATGGAGTCGCCACCCAGCGGGAACTGGGATATGATTTAAGGCCGCACTCACCCATCGCAAGGGAAGACCTCAAACCGTTGGGTTCGGAATGGTCCCTTACTTATGCAACTGGTAATGAAAGGATTTGTGTAATAATCTAACCAAGTCTACGCAACATTCATACGCAAGAATAACCTACATCTAAGTTTGCACACAACCTATATCTAAGTTTACATACAACCTATATCTAAGTTTGCATGCATAAAAGTAAATCGAAATAACGGCAAGCACACAATCTCATGAACATATCCGTGAACGTTTCCTCAAGCAGTTCGTGGAGTTGTATCCCAAGTACAGACCGCACTACCGTCCATTCGGATTCGGCTACGGAATTTATGTCTGGGTTTCCATTCGATAAACCACGAGAGGCAACACTCAATCACTAGCCCAATATAGACAAACATGACATACGATAATGCATATAACCATAAATAACCGAAGAGACAAAACATGCGAATTAATAAAGAGGATAAATAACGCAAAATAAATGCGGAATAATATAGGAACAATAAACATAAATTAAATGAAAAATAATAAAAGACTAATAATATCAAATAAATACGGAATAATAAATATGTGACCAAAGAATTTGGCAATTTTTAATGTAGGACTTCGCATGCCCGGTTGGACGTATTTCACGTCCAACCAACCATGCAGTTTCCAGGACGACAAAATAAAATATAACAAAGGGTGCCCTCAGGTCTAACCTCTTAAGTCGTCTCTTGGAAGTGCGTTATACGACCGTTGGAAGGGTTAATGCTTCGTGGCTTTTCCGATTTACTGGTTCGTTGTTTTCCTTCATTGCTTCGCTGTTTTGGGCTGCTGTTTTCTCTATTTTTGCTGCTATTTTTTATCGTTGTTTCCGAGGTATTTTCTGGACTGCTTAGGTGGTCAGAGGGACTATTTCTGGACTATTTTCAAGTGGGCTGTTTGGGTGATCAGAGGGACTGTGTTTTAGTTACTGTTTTGGTGTGATTTTAGGGGATGTTATTTGTGAGTTGTTTTGCTAGGTGAAGGGATGTTAGGGGACTGGTTTACTCTCAGTTTAGGTGGTGGTTTGTGCTCACTGGTCAGTGTTGTTCATTGGCAGTGTGTGTTTTTGAATAGATGAATGGCAGTTTCGGCGTGAGTTAGAAGGGGCTGTTAAGGGTTCGTGTGAGTGGTGTGCCTTGTTCACGTAGCTGTGTTTTTGTGTGTGTGTAATTGTGGTTCACGTGGTGTGTGTTTTACGTGAGTGAGTGGCTTGGTTTGGGTGAGGTCAGTGAGGGTTGTGCGTGTGTGCCGTGAGTGTTGTGATGAGTGAGGTGAAGTTGCGTGAGGCTGTGTGTTGAGTGAGTGTGTGCGTGAGGCTGTGATGAGTGAGTGTGTGCGTGAGGGTTGTGATGAGTGAGTGTTTACTAGGGTTTCTGTGTGTGACCTAGGGTTGATGAAGGAGGGCTTCCGTGAAGAGAGAGGAGAGCTTTAGGTGTTTTTTATTTCTTTGTCGTGAATGAGCTCCCTAGGGAAAAAAGAGTTGGGTTTGTGCTTCTTTTTATAGGAAAAGGTGGAGGTTATCCTTACACGGGTATTTAATTTAATTAGGAATATGATTTAATTTGATTTGATTTGATTTCTATAATTTGGGAAGGTGATTTGTCTTGATTTTAGCATGTGTTTAATGTGTGATTTTTTTATTTTGGAAGGAAGTGGGCGTGGGCTTTGGTCTATTTGGAGGTGAATTTGGTTTGTTTTGGTGGGCTTGGTGTGTGGTTTGGTGGTGTGTGGGCTTCGTGTGTGGCTTGCGGGGGTTTGGGCTGAGGATGAATTTTAAAACAGAGGTCCAACGAGCGAACCCACAGCTAAGAAAACGAATTTAGTCCAACAAGATATGAATTTCTGACTTTTCCCTTCCGATGTCCGTTTCTCGCGACTTCCACAACTTAAAGAGGTAGTGTCTCCATATGAGACTCATCATCGAGACTTATATGCAAAAATGTAGTGCCTACAGTGTCTCATAAGATACACATAACCATAACATGATGCATCATCCTTAAAGGTTACGAAGTATTCAAATCCACCTCTAGCCTGGCTAGACATGGGCCCACATACGTCACTATGAACGAGGGCTAACAGTTCGGTAGCACGTACACCATTTCCGCTAAAAGGTGTTTTAGGCATTTATCTTAATAAACAAGATTCACAGTCGTCATATGAATTTGGATCAAATCCGTCTAAGTATCCACTCTTCGAAAGTGTGGATATGCGAGTCTTGTTGATGTGTCCCAGACGACAATGCCACATATAAGTTTCATCTTTGTCATTTAGTTTAAGCATTTTGTTTGTTACATTATATGTTTGAGATAGATTTATATTCAAAATATAAAGACCATTATCTACATCAGCACTACATATCTCTATATCATTTTTATACATAAAACATCCAATGTTTCTAAAAACAAAAGTATAGCCACATTGGGCCAATAAAGATATAGATAAAATATTCCTAGTCAAACTAGGTACATAATAAAAGTCTGAAAGATTAAGTACATGCCCCGAGGGTAGTTCCAAAATATAAGTCCCAACGGCCAAAACAGCAACTCGAGTCCCATTTCCAATGCAGAGGTCAATCTCTCATGAGGCCAGTCTCCTGCTAATCCGCAGATCCTGCACATCAGTACATATATGAGTACCACAACCAGAATCAAAAATCCAATTTTTAAAACTAGAAATAGACATGTTTATTTCTATAATAAACATACTTGAAGCCGGTGCCTTTCCTGCTTTGATTTCCTTCATATGTGCCTTGTACTCGCGGCAGTCACGCTTCCAGTGACCCTGGTTGCCGTACTACAGACATATATCTTGGGATTTATCCTTACCCTTCCCAGAAGGTTTTGACGATTTGGCATTGCCTTTCTTTTTCTTCTTCTTCTTTACACCTCCAGTTGCCTTCGGCCAAGCCTTCGAAGTCTGAGATGTTGAAGCGAAGTGCGCCTCGCGCTTTTTGCCCTTAAGGAGCTATTTTTCTACTTCGCGCAGTGTTGACATTAACTCTCCAAGAGTTTGGTCTTAGTTCATCATATTGTAGTTCATGATGAACCCACTCTAGCTGTCGGGGAGAGAATGTAAGATCAAATCTATAGAAGTCTCAGCCTCGAAGACTATGCCCAGCTGTCCCAGCTATTCAATGTCAGCAATCATCTGCGACACATGGTGCTCGACAGATGTACCCTCTGACATGCGAGCGTGAAAGAGCTTCTTCTGCAACTCATATCTCTGCGATCTAAGATTAGATTGATGAAGATCATGCAACTTCGCCATCATCTCATAAGGATCCAATCCCTTGTTCTGACGACGAAATTGTTGAGTCTTAGCAGCAAGCATTATAGATTGAGCAGTGAAGTTGTCATTGCTATGAGTCTTCCAAAGCTCTAGCTCAACTATCTGATCAGATCTAGGCTTAGGCCCAAGAGGTCTCTCTATAGTGTAGAGCAACTTCTCGGATCCCAGGACAATCATGAGATTCATATCCCAGTCTTGAAAGTTCGCGCCATTAAAGACAATGTCGCCCATGATAATATCTCTAATGCTCAACTTTCCTGCCATCTAAATTGCAATAGTCAAACTATTCAATTAACGATGTTTGGGTACAGTCCAACTGTTACAAGAAAAATAATAAAATATTAGTCAAACTAATAAATATTTATAATTGACGAAATAATTTGAAAGCGCGTATTTGGTAAGTATTTGAACGAAATTGCCGATGGACAATAAGTGATCTTGACTTTGGCCAACAAATCACAACTTGGACAAGACATACAATATGGAACAAAGCCTTAATGATTCAAACACATCTGCGATGGATAAAGGTCTTGACTTTGGCCAACAAACCAGTGCCAATCTTGGATCTTGAGAATGAATCACTCAATGGAAGGAAAAATGCTTAATATTTGTTGAGGGTTTTTCACGTAATTGACAACCAATTAATTATCTTTGATTAGGTCTCATCATACACCCTTAAGCATGCATTCTAAAAGCATAATAAGGCGCGGTAAATAAATTAATAGTGATATGCGAATAGATATCTTACAAATTGCTCCTAGAAAAAATCACTCACTTTCCTCTCCTCGGCTAGCACTATTCTAACTTCTACCCAATTACATAATACATCAAAGAAACCTCATTACATTGAGGGGAATTGGTGAGAAGAGAATTACAAAGAATCGAGAGATAAAGGCTGGACACGCATGACGAATTTAATAAATTCTAAATTTATTACAACAATTTCCAAAATTTCCATCACCCATCTAATATCCATCCGATATACATTATTCATTCAACACATCCATGCATTCACACAAAGCATGTTATTCAATCAATCTAATCCAATTAATTAATCTTTGAATTAATTGATCATCTTGTTGGACAATTATGACCCATAGCGTCACTATTTGTAAAAGACATTGTGGTTTTTGTACAAATTAACTATGTAGCAATGGAAATTGTATTTTATCATTTTGTAATTTGATTACTTAATTATATAAATGATAAAAGTCCTTATGATTAGTTCCAGATTATAAGATATGAGACAGTATCAATCCATAACGGTTTAATCATTAAATATCCCTAGTCGTATTATTATCGAGATTGGACATCGATAATGCGAAATAAAATAGTATTGCACTTATGCGTGTTATGGAAGAGTAACAGCATAGTTCTCATATATTTAAGTATTGGATACTTATGCAAGTGTGATAGGAGGTTGTGTTTACCAATGGTACGAAAACAGCTCCGCTCTGGATAGACCCCACGGAATCCCATTGGTAGTATAACTATGTGTCTAGGGGAATCCGCATCAGGGTAGGTGTATTTGGTATTAACCTGAGACTTGCATCGCTAGTACTTGCGACAATCAATACGTTTGGTTTTGTTCGTCCAGGACTTTAACATGTTTTGTGTACGCCTCTTCTGGGTTTATTGAGAATCGTAGTGTATTGGGTGTGATGTCAAGATGGAAGTATCACTTCAGTCATTTGGAGATGATGATCACGCAGGGATACAGAACTGGTACTCTAATTGGTTGCAACTATCGGGATAATATGACATGGTCATGATTATTCGATTAAAGAGACTAGTTGCTTGTAATCCGATATATGCTTCGTACGTGGCAGACAATATTCCAGCCTCAGGCCTTGCATGTGAAATCCGATACTAGATCGCAATACGCAATACGCAATACTACGTATACTACGCCTGATATAGATTATATATTCCTTTAAGAAGATTTCTGGAGAATTGGAGTAGGCACGGTGCTTTTCTAGAAGCCAACCATGTCTTATAAATCGGTAAAAACGTGGTACGAGGTACACACGTGTTCGGATAGTCCGACGACCGAATTTACTGCCAACATTTCCAGGGATCTCATGGGTCGCTTCCCGAAGATTCACCGATGACGTATGATTCGAACATAATTAATCTAGGATTAATTGCGGAGAGATTTTATCTAGGATAAAATGCTATTTGAAGAGAGAGAACGATTAATTTGGAATTAATCGATAAAATAATATATTCGATATATTAAACGAAATTAGATTTCTACGCGGAATTAAAATTGGATTTTAATTCGGGCTAACGAATTAATTTAGAATTAATTCGCGAGCGATGTGAACAGTAATTTTACTAGGCATAATTATTTAATTAAATTTGATTTAATTACGTCACAACGGAAAATTGTTAATTTGGAATTAGCGAACCCGAGCCCGAGAGTGTTTGCGGGCCCACTCGTATTTTGAATTAAAGTGGGGCCTACACGTCACATCGCCTGTCACCTTAGTGATGGAAGTCATGTCACCTTTTTGTGATTGACAACCAGTCACTATTCATGATGGGAGTTGTTGTACGCATTGAATGCCATTTTCCCTCCTTTTTGCTTTATGCTTTTGGATAAGCATATACCAAAAGTTGTGAAGGATTTTTGTATTATGTTTTTAGAAAACAAAAACAAAAACAAATAGAAAACTCTCTCTCTCTCTCCCTTTGTGCTCCATTGCCGTGAGCTCTATCAAGAACAAGAAAGAATTGTTGCAATTTTTTCTTAGTGCTAGTACACCAAAGGAATCATATCAAGGTGTTAGGGAAACTAATCCATTGAGCTTGGAATCAAAGATCAAAGCTTGGAGCTTGGATTCAACATTTAAAGAGGACCTTGGCCGGATCTTGGAGGACTTCTCAAAGGCAAATTTTGTGTTCAACGCATCCAACATCCGCTCTTTGTAAGTATGATTCCGCCATACCTTACTTTTTTATTCACAATATTTCATTGCTTATATGATCTTGGAATGTCTTAGAGACCAACAATGATATCATTGGCCTTGATGCGCATGAAATTGAACTTAGGGTTAATATACTAAAAATTGGGTAAATTTGATTTGAGCATGTTTTGATCAAATTGTTTGTTTGAGTATGCTTGTATGTTAATAACTTGGAGTTACGCATGATCAATTTGACGAAAATTGAATTGGATTAATTTTCCCCAATTACTTTGTCTTAGCCGAATAGATGATATGCCCTAATGTCATGGTATATTTTGTTTTAAGGCCGTTGGATGTGTTTAAAGACTTGAGAAATAATGATTTAAGATTCAATTGGATTGAAATCGGAATCGGACAAAAATCCCTACAAATGTCGTGAGCATCAAAGCATGAAATGAGATGATTTTTTTTTTCAATAATGTTGGACATGTGTTGAACAAATTAAAACATGATTAATCAATTAAATTGATTTTTGGAAATGTTAATTTAGATAATTAATTAATGCAATATACTGTAATTAATTAAATTATGAAATTTGGAATTTTAGAATTTGATTAATTGGGCTTAATTTAGAATTGGGCATTAAATGTTGTATTTGGGCTTAATGGGTGATGAGTGGTATTTATATCACTATTTCCCACTCATTGAACCTTATATTTTGTATAGTTTCTTGAGTTTTGTGAATATTTTGATGTGTTTTGTGTTATTTTGTAGATAAATAAAGTTTCAGGACATTCTGGAGGTGAATTGGAGCAAAACAGGAAAAACTGGACAAAAAGGGCAAAATTGTCATTTCAGCATCGCGACGCTGAAGCCTTGCGCGGTACGACGCCCAGAATGCGCCGGAATTGCTAACATGCGCCGTGGACACGTGGACCAATCAGAAAGTTTGCTAACGTGCGCCGCCTGCTAAAATGCGCCGATCATGCTATCTTGCGCCTGCCACGTGTCGCCATCACAACGGAGATGCTAATGTGCGCCGGTGCCACGTGTCGAGATCTCACGATGCCGACAATCGCCCTCCACACATCAGCATGACATAAGTAATGACGTCATGAACAGTGCCACGTCATCGGATAAGGATCTGATCTCTTAGCCGCCTCGCCACGTGTCAAGCCGTCATTGTGCCACGACTCACTGTAGCTGGCGTCGCGACGCGGAACTGTAACCAGCGTCGCGACGCTGGAACCTTATTCGCGCCTATAAATAGAGCTCGAAATTTCAGATTTCAGTGCACCTCTCCCTCCCACTTCTTTGATGTAATTAGGGAGTTCTTCTCTCTCTAAGTTTCTTTTAATTTAGTTTTGTAATTTTTAATTACGTTCTGTAATAATAATAATTTACTTTCTTTATTTTACAGTTTTTACTATTCACCATGAATATGTAACTTCCCCAGCTAGGGTGAAAGGTAATTCTTTTACTGTTACTATTTAGATTAATCTCCCTTTAAAATAATATATTTACTATTTAAAATACTGACTTAAAAAGGATACCGCTATATTGGTTGGTTGGTAATTTAATTTTAATCTGGTTTAAACCTGACTAATAAAGAATACCGCCAGATTGGTCGGTTGGTAAATTTAATTTTGGTTCCGCCTTTATGGCTGGTTGGACTTAAATTGACTTAATCAGGTTACCGCCTATATGGCTGGTTGGTAATAATCACAAGTTTATATATTATTTTATGGGAGATATCTAAATAAGTAGTAGTAGAAATAATTCCTTTTGCCTTAGCATTTTATTTTATTTTACTTTTAAGCTTTTACTTTACTGTAATTATTTTTCAGCACTGTTACCTTATGGCTTTTACTTTTAAGTTTTCATTAGCCCTAGCTATGTGTCATAACTATGTTAGTTATCTAGGGTTGTGATGAATTTCAATATCACGGGTTTATAAGGGGTTAGATTATAATTTGGGTAATATAAAGATTTATTTATTGAGTCTTAATCTTAATGCTTTTTATTAACTGGCCACTAATAAAATTGATAAGGTAAACTTAAAATGAACTAGACATAGGGATTTTAGGTTTAAAACCTTAGACTCAATAGCCCACGATCTTCCTTGAGGATAGATAACCCTTTTAATAGATTTCCTTACAGGATAGGAATATACCTGTCGGGCGGGGGTAGCCATAATTGGAACTTAATCTTAATGAATCTAGGTAATTTGGTTGACATAGACATATGGTTCAATTGGATTATACTAGGTATTTGTAATTGACCATCGGAATAGGCTTTTACATAATTTAGTGTTCCAGGTTAATAAATCAATATTTTACCCAACTATAAGAGAACCACTTCATCTTTAAATAATATTGGAATAAATCACAACCCTAGATAGTTTTTAATATTGAATTTTCTTAAAATCTACTTTCAAACAATTTTATTTACTTGTCTTTAAATTTAGAATCGTCGCCATTTCAAATCAATTAAAAAACCTGTTAGATACTAGTAATCATTTGACCTCATAAAAATTAATAGATAAGGTTTTAAGTCCTCGTGGGATCGATACTTTTTATACTACTTGAACGATACGTACGCTTGCGTTATACGTGTGTGTTTACGCCGGTCAAGTTTTGGCGCCGTTGCCAGGGACTTATTTATCTTTTACTATTATTTTAAGGGTTAGAAATGTTACTTGTATCTAATTTCTTTTTACTTATTGTTTTTGTTTTCTTGTGTTTCAGGTTCTCAGAAACTTCATGAGATGAACCAGAAGCTTTGAACTCCGACCGCTTGACCCGGAAATTGAAAGAACTATCAGACAGTTGGGAAGGGAAAGGCGAGAAGCCCAAGAAGCTTTAGTCAACATGGAACCTGAACCTTTGGAGGTCGCACCACCAATTCCCATTCGAGACAGAACCATTCCGGTGGTAGACAGACTCATTTCATGTATTGTACTTCCTCCCTTACCAGCAAATGCAGGTGACATCAAAACTTGCATTCAGATGATTCAGCAGTCAGTTCAGTTTGGGGGAAATGCAACTGAAGATCCTAATGCCCACATCAGCAACTTCCTGGAAGTTTGCGGCACTTTCAATTACAACCGAGAAGCCGAAGAAGCAATGAGACTGCGTGTTTTCCCATACTCCTTGAAGGACAGAGCTAAAGCTTGGCTACATTCATTACCAGCAGGTTCTATCACAACATGGAACACTTTAGCCACCAAATTTCTTGCAAAGTACTTTCCACCAGCCAAAACCGGAAAGCTGAGGAATGACATCACATCCTTTGTGCAACAAGACTCAGAAACTCTCTACGAAGCTTGGGAAAGGTACAAAGATTTACTCCGGAAATGTCCACACCATGAGATTCCAAAATGGCTTCAAGTCCAAACATTCTATAATGGACTTTATGGAATAATGAGAACCACAATCGATGCTGCTGCTGGAGGAGCTTTAATGGCAAAAGGAGAAGATTAAGCCTGGGAACTAATCGAAGAAATGGCCAACAACAATTCCTTGTGGCCAACTGAAAGAAGTCTGATTCAAAGAATTGCAGGAATTTATGAAGTTGGAGCCAATACACAGCAGTCAACACCAAGCTAGATCAAATTGCAAATTCATGGAGACTCTTACCACTGGATCCACAAGTTCACCATATGGAGGAGCACCAGAATCAAACCAACTTGAAGAAACGGTGAATTATGTCAACAATTTCAACAGATATGGGAACAATCCAGATTCCAATACCTACAATCCAGGGTGGAGGAATCATCCTAATCTTTCATGGAGCAACAATTCAGGCCAACAACGGAACTATGCACCACCTGGATTCCAGCAACAGAACAAAGGCCAGAAGCAGACAAATGAACCAGTAATGGCAGAGATGTTAGCTCAATTAAAAAGATATGAAGCCATGATTCAGAGCCAATCAGCTTCCATCAAAGCACTGGAGAATCAAATCGGACAACTGGCCAATGCTCAGAGTTACAGACCGCCAGGTAATCTTCCCAGCAACACAGAACCAAATCCAAGGAACCGAGGGAAGGAGCAATGTCAAGCCATTACCTTAAAGAGTGGTACTGAGATCAACAAAGATGTTGGAATCAAGGCAAAAATAGAAGAAGTTCCAAAAGAAGCAGTTCCACAGATGGAGGAAAAAGAAGCAAAGGAAAAAGAAAAAGAACAGATCACTCCACCACCACATTTTCCTCAGCGTCTTCAGAAAAACAAACTGGACAAACAGTTTGCTCGTTTCTTGGAGATTTTCAAAAAGCTGCACATTAACATACCATTTGCAGAAGCCTTGGAACAAATTCCCAGCTATGTCAAACTCATGAAAGACATTCTGTCACGAAAACCGAGATTGGGAGATTACGAGACAGTAGCATTGACAGAAGAATGCAGTGCCATCATCCAGAGAAAACTTCCCCCAAAGTTGAAAGATCCTGGCAGTTTCACTGTACCTTGCACCATTGGAGAACATTACATCGGTAAGGCTTTATGTGACTTAGGTGCCAGTGTTAATTTAAAGTCTTTTTCTATTTACAGGAAATTGCAAATTGGAGAAGCAATGCCTACCTCGGTATCTTTGCAACTTGCTGATCGAACGCTCGCATTTCCGAGAGGAGTCGTTGAAAATGTACTGGTCAAAGTTGACAAACTCATCCTTCCAGCAGACTTCATCATCCTTGACATGGAAGAAGACAAAGAAATACCTATCATTCTTGGGAGACCATTTTTGGCTACAGGTAAAACTGTGATTGATGTGCAAAAAGGAGAACTAACCATGAAAGTGCAGGACCAAGAAGTGACCTTTAATGTTTTCAAAGCCATGAAATTCCCGAGCGATGAAAAGGAAGAAGAATAATGCTTCAGAGTTGATGTTATTGATAGTATCATTCAGGATACTGAACCAAATCCCACGGATACACTTGAAGCTTGCATCACCAATATGACTGACATTGAGCTAGATGCTGAAATCCTAGAATGTATTAACTACCTTGACAAACCATTTCGATTCAAAGCAACACCACCAGTTGAAAGCTTGGAATTGCCAAAGAAAGATCGAATCAAGCCTTCGATTGAAGAACCACCACAGCTGGAACTAAAGTTACTTCGGACCATCTCAGGTATGCATTTCTTGGAAACTCTTCTGAATTACCTGTTATTATTTCTTCTTCTCTAACATGGATCAGGAAGAAAAGCTACGAGAGTATTACGAGAACACAAAAGAGCCATTGGCTGGACTATAGCAGACATTCGAGGCATTAGTCCATCATTTTGCATGCACAAGATTCTGATGAATGATGAATACAAACCCACAGTGGAGCATCAACGGAGACTCAATCCAATCATGAAGGAAGTTGTTAAGAAAGAAATCATCAAATAGTTGGATGCTGGCATCATTTACCCCATCTCAGATAGCACTTGGGTAAGTCCTATGCAGTGTGTACCAAAGAAAGGAGGAATTACTGTGGTCACCAATGAAAAGAATGAACTGATCCCAACAAGAACGGTGACTGGATGGAGAGTATGCATGGACTACAGGAAACTTAACAAAGCTACGAGGAAGGACCATTTTCCGCTACCATTTATTGATCAGATGTTAGACAGGCTGGCAGGACATGAGTTTTATTACTTTCTGGACGGATATTCAGGGTACAATCAGATTGCCATTGCACCAGAAAACCAGGAGAAAACTACCTTTACATGTCCATATGGTACTTTTGCTTTCCGCAGGATGCCATTTGGATTATGTAATGCTCCTGCTACATTTCAGCGTTGCATGATGGCCATCTTCTCAGACATGCTGGAGCAGAGTATGGAGGTTTTTATGGATTAATTTTCTGTGTTTGGAGATTCTTTTGATCATTGTTTGAAAAATTTGGAACAGGTATTATAAAGCTGCGAAGATACAAACCTGGTACTCAACTGGGAGAAATGCCACTTCATGGTGCAAGAAGGCATTGTTCTTGGACACCGGATCTCACAAAAGGGAATCGAGGTAGACAAAGCAAAGATTGAAACAATTGAGAAACTACCTCTACCAACATCTGTCAAAGGGATTCAGAGTTTTCTTGGACATGCAGGTTTTTACAGAAGATTTATCAAGGACTTTTCCAAGATTGCTAAACCTCTTTGCAATCTTCTGGAGAAGGATGTGCTTTTCAACTTCACCAAAGAATGCCAAGAAGCTTTCTAGATCTTAAAACAGAAGCTGATTTATGCTCCCATCATTGTAGCACTAGATTGGACCCTTCCATTCGAAGTAATGTGTGATGCTAGTGATTTTGCTGTAGGTGCAGTTTTGGGACAACGCAAAGCAAAGATTTTCCACACCATTTACTACTCCAACAGAACTCTGAATGAAGCTCAACTCAACTACACAACCACTGAAAAGGAGTTGTTAGCAGTTGTGTACGCTTTTGACAAATTCCGCTCTTATCTGTTGGGTCCCAAAGTGGTGGTCTACACAGATCATTCAGCAATCAAATATCTGATCACAAAGAAAGATGCCAAACCCAGATTGATCCGTTGGATACTTCTTTTACAAGAATTCGACGTGGAGATTCGAGACAGGAAAGGAACAGAAAACCAGGTGGCAGATCACTTATCAAGGCTCGAGAATGGAGAAACAGCTGGCAAAGAATTATCAATCAAATAAACTTTTCCAGATGAACAGCTGTTCGCCATGAAACAACAGGAAGTCCCTTGGTATGCTGACTATGTCAACTACATTGTGTCAGGAAAATGGCCGTTGGAATGGACAACTCAGCAACGGAAAAAGTTTTTCAAAGAAGTCAAGCACTATGTCTGGGATGAACCATACCTGTTTAAACGCTGTGCTGATCAATTATTGAGACGGTGTGTTCCACAGGAGGAGGTCAACGGTGTTTTGTAACACTGTCATTCATCACCATACGGCGGACACTTCAGCGGAAACAAAACTGCAGTAAAAGTTCTTCAATCAGGTTTGTTCTGGCCCACACTTTTTAAAGATGCTTATCTTTTTACTTTTCAATGTGACAGGTGCCAGAGAACGGGGAATATTTCAAGGAGAAACGAAGGACCGTTGCAAAACATTCTGGAAGTGGAGATATTCGATGTATGGGGTATTGATTTCATGGGACCCTTTGTTCCATCATTTGGAAACTTGTACATCTTGGTTGCTGTAGACTATGTCTCCAAATGGGTTGAAGCAATTGCACTTCCATCCAATGATTCAAAAGTGGTGATAAAATTCCTGAAAAAGAACATTTTCACTCGGTTTGGAACACCTGGAGCAATCATCAGCGATGGTGGCTCTCATTTCTGCAACAAATACTTCGATGCACTCATATCCAAATACAGAGTTACTCACAAAGTTGCCACTGCTTACCATCCACAGTCAAATGGACAGGTTGAGGTTTCAAACAGGGAGATCAAGAGAATCCTAGAAAGAACCGTTGGATCAACAAGGAGGGACTGGTCAACAAAACTAGATGATGCATTATGGGCCTACCGAACATCTTACAAGACACCCATTGGTATGTCACCATATCGATTGGTGTTTGGGAAAGCATGCCATCTGCCAGTTGAACTTGAACACAAGGCGTACTGGGCACTGAAGAAGTTGAATCTTGACTCACAAGCTGCAGGAGAGAAAAGACTTCACCAACTCAATGAATTGGAGGAATTTCGCCTACAGGCTTATGACAATGCCAAATTATACAAGGAAAAGACCAAAAAATGGCATGACCGAAAAATAGTGCACAGACAGTTGGAACCAAGGTAGCAGGTGTTGTTGTACAACTCGAGATTGAAACTTTTCCCTGGAAAGTTGAAATCTAGGTGGTCCGGACCATTTGTGATCACTCAGGTTTTACCATATGGAGCTGTTGAGTTACTGGATCCCAATACCAACAACACATTCAAGGTTAACAGTCAGCGTGTGAAGCATTACTGGGGAGAATCATTTGAGCGACAAAAAGAAAGTGTCACACTTTCAGATCCAGCATAAACGTTCGAGCAGTCACGTCTAGCTGACGACTTTAAACTTAGCGCTCGCAGGGAGGCAACCCATGCAATTTTTGTATATATTGTGATTTGGTGTGATTGAATTTTGTGTGTTTAGTTTTTGCAGATTAAGTCATTTCAAGATGGAAGAAGCTCTCGCAAATCTTCACAAGCAATTTCCTTCTCTCCCTCAAAAATCTCTAATGAAAGTTTACAAAGCTCGCTTGGAAAGGATGAGGTTACTGACGATCTATGGTGTTCCCAATGACATTCGTTGGGTAATTGAAGCACGAGTCAGATTGACAGGTGAGTCTTCTGACTCTTTTATTTCATCTGCCTGGTTTTGGAAGAAGCACCTATGCAAAGAAACGAAGAGCTAAACAAATGGGTGTTTGTTACAAATGTGCACGTTGGAATTACAATACTCGTTGTCGTTCTTTAGGAATGGTGTCTGTTAATCGCGAAGACAAAATTAAATTCATTAGGGATGGCCTGAGTAAGGAGTCTTTAGATGATATATATTCGACTCTTGAGACGCATTCCAGTGGATATGTTCACATAGAATTTCGCAGATTACATACACAATTTCAAAAAGAAAGACAACAGTTAAGTCTTGGGAATCTGACTCAAAAAGACCCTGTTTGCCAATTTATAAGAAAATTGGATGGGAAGCTTGTCCCTGACGCATAGACATTAATCAAGCTAAAAATTCTTGTACATATTATCTCTTTGTCTTTTCCTGATAATATTGATTTGTTTTGTTATTTTCTCCGACAGGATCCAGACCTTTTTGACCATATCAAGATTTATTTTACTATTTTGCTACTAATCGTCCTTTGGAAGATACTTGTGCTATTTTTACTCACCCTTTTCAGGTATTATAAATTCAACTCATCATTGCACTTTTAAAGACATCCTGAGTAAAAAAAATGGAAGCCGCTTCAAGAAGACGAGTTGAAAATATTTGTGTGTTTTGCGGTAGTACTGTTGGTACTAAACCACAATACATAGAAGCAGCACAGGAATTGGGTCGAGTCTTAGCTGCAAGAAATATGCACTTAATATATGGAGGAGGCAATCTTGGACTAATGGGGATTGTTTCAAAGGCCGTACAGGAAGGAGGCAGTCACGTTTTGGGAATCATCCCAAAACCCTTGGCAGATGCAAATCTTATTGAACCATCTAACGGAGAGGAACTGATCGTGCCAGGTATGTCTGAACGACTGGTAGAAATGATTAACTGTGCTGATGCTTTTATTGCTTTGCCAGGTGGTTTGGGCACATTGGAGGAAATTTTTATTGTACTATCTTGGGTGAACCTGAACATACACCAGAAACCAATTGGGATGTACAACGTTGATGGGTTTTATGATTTTCTTTGTGTGTTTCTTGATGATGCTCGAAGAAATGGGTTCGTGTCAAAACCTTTAAAAGAACTCATATTTACTGCCAGAACTGCTCCAGATCTAATTGACCAACTCATAGCCTATGAACCAAAGGTTGACCCTATCATTTCAAAGATAAATTGGTCTGAGGAGATCAGTGGTAAGAGGCATCGAATTAATCTGGATCTTAACCTTTTATTTCCTGTAAATTTTCAGCTAACCAGGTATTATCTTCTAAACTCTTCTTCTACTTTTTAAGACATTGGGGACATTGTCTCATTTAGGTTTGGGGGAAGGAATTAGTTGATTAGTACCTTGTTTTTAGTTGTATGTTGTTTTTATTTTTAGTCCAAAATTTTTCGAAAAATACAAAAAATTGAAAAATTTCAAAAATTACAAAAATATTTGTGTTTTTGTTTTGACTAAAAAGGTGAAATGGTAAGAGATAGCCGAGTAAGGAATTTCCACTTCTGACGTATCTCAAACCTATTTCGAAACAAGTTAATTTTTGCTTATTTCCTTTTGAATTATTTAATTTGTAAATTCTCCATAAAATGGACTAAAATGGATCTTTATATGCTTAGTTGACAGGTATTATCAACATACATGGAAACATACGGACATGAGCTAAAGTTGAAAAGTTTGTAATATTCAGTGCTTTAGTTTAATTGGAAGAAGCATCTCAAAAAGCAGTGGAGTAAAAAAAAAAAAAAAAAAAAAATCCGAGATCCGAGTTATTAAGTCTGAAGGGTGTTTTAACACCTAGTGCCCTAAAACCAACTGGTTTGGGAGTCACTGGCCCAAAGCTCGTTACATGGATCAAAGATGCTGCAAAAATATATATATCTGAAGTCTGAGTAATTAAGTCCATAAGGGTGCTTTAACACCTGGTGCCCTAAAGCCAACTGGTTTGGGAGCCACCGACCCAACACTCGCTACATAGACGGAAGGTATTGTATATAAATAAAAAGTCAAAATTCAGAAAAATCAAAGAAAAAATCAGAAAAATCAGAAAAATTATTCCATTGCTACAAAAAGGTGTGAAATCTGATAGAACTTTAGGACAAAAATATTACTCTCTTATTAACTGCACTTATGATTGTTGTGGGCAAAAATGAGTTGTTTAATATTTTGTTGACTGTGTATATGGAGAATGGTAAATATAATCGGAGAATTTACTTATTCAGTAATTTAGAAAGAATTAAAACAACTAGTAACTTGGAGTAGAAGTTTCACCTAATTAGTCACTAACTTCTTTATTCTCTTTTCGCTTGTCTTTTTGCTTTTGTGTGCATTAGTTTTATTACCTTTTTACTTTTGTAAAATGTTTGTGGGTATCATTGTTGTAAACCCTCACGAGACTACATTCGTCCACTAGGGACATCTAGGGGTTTAAAGGCTTGTTGCATATGCTAAATGCAACCGTGATCCCTACGAAAGTGGCTTAGTTAAATTTTATTTTCATGTTATTTTATTTAATGTTTTGCTCGAGGACTAGCAAAATGTTAGGTTTGGGGGTGTGATGAGTGGTATTTATATCACTATTTCCCACTCATTGAACCTTATATTTTGTATAGTTTCTTGAGTTTTGTGAATATTTTGATGTGTTTTGTGTTATTTTGTAGATAAATAAAGTTTCAGGACATTCTGGAGGTGAATTGGAGCAAAACAGGAAAAACTGGACAAAAAGGGCAAAATCGTCATTTCAGCGTCGCGACGCTGAAGCCTTGCGCGTTGCGACGCCCAGAATGCGCCGGAATTGCTAACATGCGCCGTGGACACGTGGACCAATCAGAAAGTTTGCTAACGTGCGCCGCCTGCTAAAATGCGCCGATCATGCTATCTTGCGCCTGCCACGTGTCGCCATCACAACGGAGATGCTAATGTGCGCCGGTGCCACGTGTCGAGATCTCACGATGCCGACAATCGCCCTCCACACATCAGCATGACGTAAGTAATGACGTCATGAACAGTGCCACGTCATCGGATAAGGATCTGATCTCTTAGCCGCCTCGCCACGTGTCAAGCCGTCATTGTGCCACGACTCACTGTAGCTGGCGTCGCGACGCGGAACTGTAACCAGCGTCGCGACGCTGGAACCTTATTCGCGCCTATAAATAGAGCTCGAAATTTCAGATTTCAGTGCACCTCTCCCTCCCACTTCTTTGATGTAATTAGGGAGTTCTTCTCTCTCTAAGTTTCTTTTAATTTAGTTTTGTAATTTTTAATTACGTTCTGTAATAATAATAATTTACTTTCTTTATTTTACAGTTTTTACTATTCACCATGAATAGGTAACTTCCCCAGCTAGGGTGAAAGGTAATTCTTTTACTATTTCTATATATCTAGATTATATATCTCCCTTAAAATAATATACTATTTAAAATACTGACTATAAAAAGGATACCGCTATATTGGTCGGTTGGTAATTTAATTTTAATCTGGTTCCTAACCTACTAAATAAAGAATACCGCCAGATTGGTCGGTTGGTAATTTAATTTTGGTTCCGCCTTTATTGCTGGTTGGACTTAAATTGACTTAATCAGGTTACCGCCTATATGGCTGGTTGGTAATAATCACAAGTTTATATATTATTTTATGGGAGATATCTAAATAAGTAGTAGTAGAAATAATTCATTTTGCCTTAGCATTTTATTTTACTTTTAAGCTTTTACTTTACTGTAATTATTTTTCAGCACTGTTACCTTATGGCTTTTACTTTTAAGTTTTCATTAGCCCTAGCTATGTGTCATAACTAAGTTAGTTATCTAGGGTTGTGATGAATTTCAATATCACGGGTTTATAAGGGGTTAGATTATAATTTGGGTAATATAAAGATTTATTTATTGAGTCTTAATCTTAATGCTTTTTATTAACTGGCCACTAATAAAATTGATAAGGTAAACTTAAAATGAACTAGACATAGGGATTTTAGGTTTAAAACCTAGACTCAATAGCCCACGATCTTCCTTGAGGATAGATAACCCTTTTAATAGATTTCCTTACAGGATAGGAATATACCTGTCGGGCGGGGGTAGCCATAATTGGAACTTAATCTTAATGAATCTAGGTAATTTGGTTGACATAGACATATGGTTCAATTGGATTATACTAGGTATTTGTAATTGACCATCGGAAGAGGCTTTTACATAATTTAGTGTTCCAGGTTAATAAATCAATATTTTACCCAACTATAAGAGAACCACTTCATCTTTAAATAATATTGGAATAAATCACAACCCTAGATAGTTTTTAATATTGAATTTTCTTAAAATCTACTTTCAAACAATTTTATTTACTTGTCTTTAAATTTAGAATCGTCGCCATTTCAAATCAATTAAAAAACCTGTTAGATACTAGTAATCATTTGACCTCATAAAAATTAATAGATAAGGTTTTAAGTCCTCGTGGGATCGATACTTTTTATACTACTTGAACGATACGTACGCTTGCGTTATACGTGTGTGTTTACGCCGGTCAATGGGCTTGGTTGGGCCAAGTTGGTTTAGGTCAATTGGATTGGATCCAAATTGGGCCTAGATCATTCCATTAAGTCCAAATATGAAAAATGGGTCTTTTATGTTTAATTGGGCCTTATGGGCCGAAATTGGTTTCTTGGCAAATAAGGTGATTCCTTAATTGGGCTTTGGTATTTGGGTTTGACCCATATTGACCAAAGTCCATGCCTTAAGAAATTAATTGAAAGCACATTGGACTTTAATTAAATGACATTGGATGTTAATTGGGTTTTGAGACCCATTTAGATTAGATTTGGAATCTAAGTCGTAAAGGCACATTAAAAAGTGTAGTTATTTAATTTGGAATTAAATATGGAATTAGTATTGAATACGAATTAAATTAGATTTAAATTGTAGTTCGATATAATTCAAGAATTCGTACTTTGAGTACTTATTCTTAAACGAGTTGGACTCACGCAAATCAAATCGTTGTTTGAACATTGGATGATCACTTTATTCAAAGATTAATTAATTGGATTAGATTGATTGAATAACAGGCTTTATGTGAATACATGGATGTGTTGAATGAATAATGTATATCGGATGGATATTATAAGGGAAAGGGCAATTTTGGAAATTGTTGTAAATTTAGAATTTATTAAATTGGACCTGCGTGTCCAGCCTTATCTCTCTCGATTCTTTGTAATTCTATTCTCACCTAATTCCCCTCAATGTTAATTAGGTTTCTTTAATTGTATTATGTAATTGGGTATAAATTAGAATAGTGCTAGTCGGGGAGAGGAAATGGAGTGATTTATTCTAGGAACAATCAGTGAGATATCCATCCGCATATCATTATTAATTTTTTTTAACCGCGCCTTATTATGCTTTTAGAATGCATGCTTAAGGGTGTATGATGAGACCTAACAAGATAATAAATTGGTTGCCAATTTACGCGAAAACCCCTCAATAAATATTAAGCGTTTTCCTTCCATTGAGTGATTCTTACTCAAGATCCAAGATTGGCACTGGTTTGTTGGCCAAAGTCAAAACCTTTGTCCATCGCGGATGTGTTTGAATCATGAAGGCTTTGTTCCATATCGTATGTCTTGTCCAAGTTGTGATTTGTTGGCCAAAGTCAATATCACTTATTGTCCATCGACATCGATTACGAAGCTTTCCAAAGTCAATGGGTTTCGCTTAACTGGAATCATTAAGCTTGTTGTGGCAAAGCCAAGGCTTAGTTGATTCAGAGGAAAAAGGTTAGGAAAATATATTGGATATATTGGCATATATATTGTATATATGTTTCGGACTTGGAGATCCACCTACCGGATCTAGGAATTGGATGAGATCCAATTGATCTTAGAGATCTACCTAGTTAAATATCATATAGCTTGTTGGCCAAAGTCAAGGTTGTGTGTTATTTAACGGGATCCTAGCCCACTAGGAAACTAGGTTTCCCGAGTACTCAACAAAGGGTTAGAGGCTCACCGAAAAATAGTGGGAGGCTAGTATTGAATTTGCAATTTTGTTCAAATACTTAGCTTTACGCGCTTTCAAAATTATTTCATCAATTATTTTTTTTATTAGTTGGACTAATATATTATTATATTTCTTGTAACAGTTAGACTGTACCCATACATCGTTAATCGAATAGTTGGACTATTGCGGTTAAGATGACAGGAAAGTTAAGCATTAGGGATATTATCATGGGCGATAATGTCTTTAATGGCACAAACTTTCAAGACTGGGATATAAATCTCAGAATTGTTATGGGATCCGAGAAATTACTCTACACTATAGAGAGACCTCTTGGGCCTAAGCCCCGACCTGATCAGTTGCTTGGCTAGAGCTTTGGAAGACTCATAGTGATGACAACGCAACTGCTCAATCGGTAATGCTTGCTGCTATGACTCCGTAGTTCCGTCATCAAAACAAGGGATTGGATCCCTATGAGATGATGGCGAAGTTGCATGATCTTCACCGATCTAATCTTATATCACAAAGATATGAGTTGCAGAAGAAGCTCTTCCGCGCTCGCATGTCAGAGGGTACGTCTGTTGAGAACCATATGTCACAGATGATTGCTGACATTGAGCAGCTCGAATAGATGGGCATCGTCTTCGAGGCTGAGACTTCAGTGGATTTGATCCTACAGTCTCTCCCCGACACTTGGAGTGGGTTCATCATGAACTACAACATGTTGAACCAAGACCAAACTCTTGGAGAGTTGATGTCCACTCTGCGCGAAGCATAAAAAGAGCTCCTTAAGGGCAAGAAGCGCAAGGCGCACTTTGCTTCAACATCTCAGACTCCGAGGGCTTGGCCCAAGGCGACTGGAGGTGTCAAGAAGAAGAAGCATAAGAAGAAGGGCAAGGCCAAATCGTCAAAGGGTTATGGGAAACCTAAGGACAAATCTCAAGATGCATGTCTGCAGTGCGGGAAGCGGGGTCACTAGAAGCGTGATTGCCGCGAGTACAAGGCACACATGAAGGAAATCAAAGCGGGCAAGACACCAGCTTCAGGTATGTTTGTTATAGAAATAAACATGTATACTACTAGTTTTAAAAATTGGATTTTTGATTCTGGTTGTGGAACTCATATATGTACTGGTATGCAGGATCTGCAGATTAGCAGGAGACTGGCCTCAAGAGAGATTGACCTCCGCGTTGGAAATGGGACACAGGTCACCGTTTTGGCCATTGGCACTTTTGTTTTGGAACTGCCCTCGGGGCATGTACTTAAACTATCAGACTGTTATTATGTACCTAGTTTGACTAGGAATATTATTTATGTATCTATGTTAGCCCAATGTGGGTACACTTTTGTATTTAGAAACACTGGGTATTTTATGTATAAAAATGATATGGAAATTTGCACTACTGATGTAAATAATGGTCTTTATATTTTGAATATGAATCAATCTCAAACATATAATGTAACAAACAAAAGGCTTAAAGTAAGTAACAAAGATGAAACTTATATGTGGCATTGTCGTCTGGGACACATAAACAAGACACGTATATCCACACTTTCGAAGAGTGGGTGCTTGGACGGATTTGATCCAAATTCAAATGATGTCTGCGAATCTTGTTTATTAGGCAAGATGCCTAAATCACATTTTAACGGTAAAGGTGCACGTGCCACCAAACTGTTATCCCTCGTTCATAGTGACGTATGTGGGCCCATGTCTAGCCAGGCTAGAGGTGGATATGAATACTTCGTAACCTTTACGGATGATGCATAGCGTTATGGTTATGTGTATCTTATGAGACACAAGTCGGAAACCTTTGAGAAATTCAAAGAGTTTCGACACGAAGTAGAAAAACAGACTGGTAAAAGTATTAAGACATTATGGCTGGACCGTGGTGGCGAATACTTAAGCAATGATTTTCTTGATTACTTGAAAGAATATGGTATTCTTTCACAGTGGACTCCTCCCGAAACACCGCAATTAAACGGTGTGTACGAACGGAGAAACTGAACTTTGTTAGACATGGTAAAGTCTATGATGAGTCGCACAGGGCTACCTATTTCCTTCTGTGGATATACATTGAACAGTGCAATACTTATTTTGAATAAGGTTCCGTCAAAGTCTGTTTAATAGACTCCATATGAAATATGGACAGGAAAGAAACCGGGTTTCTCTTTCCTGAAGATTTGGGGTTGCTGGGCATACGTCAAACGTTTGGAAGGTACCAAACTTGAACCCAAATCGAATAAATGCCTATTTGTAGGTTATCCTAGGGAAACCAAAGGATATTACTTCTATCACCCACAAGAGAACAAAGTATTTGTTGCTCTACATGCGGTTTTCCTTGAGAAGGAATTCCTAAATACAGTGATAAGTGGGAGGAAAGTAGAACTCGATAAAAATCAGAGTGATACTGTTCCTGGCACAGAATCCTTAACGGATCCTGAACAGTCCATCAGGGATGAGACTGTACCACAATCTTCGAATACACAAGGACCACGTAGGTCGGAGAGAGTCAGAAAAAAACCTGAGAGATATGGGTTTCTGATCTCACCTCATGTGGATATTAATCTTATTGAGGAAGACGAGCCGGCTACGTATGAGGAAGAGATACAAGGTATCGACTGCGGTTTATGGCAAGATGCCATGAATTCCGAAATGGATTCCATGTACACCAACCAAGTTTGGACACTGGTTGATGCACCAGAAGGCGTAAAGCCTATTGGTTGCAAATGAGTCTTCAAGGAGAAGACTGACATGGACGGCAAAGTACAGACGTACAAAGCTAGGCTTGTAGTGAAAGGGTATCGTCAACGACATGGTGTCGATTACGACGAAACTTTTTCACCCGTTGCCATGATTAAATCCATTCGGATAATGCTTGCTATTGCTGCATATTTCGATTACGAGATATGGAAGATGGACATCAAAACCGCATTCCTTAACGAAAACCTTTTGGAGGATGTTTATATGCAACACCCTGACGGTTTTATCGTACCAAGACTTGCAAACTAGGTTTGTAAGTTAAATCAATCCATTTATGGATTGAAGCAAGCATCACATTCTTGGAACCAACGTTTTGATGAGATCATAAAAGAATATGATTTCGTTGAAAATGAGGATGATCCTTGTGTATATAAGAAAGTTAGTGGGAGCGCACTGACATTCATTTTCCTTTACGTTGATGATGTATTGCTTATTGGCAATGACATTCCCATGTTAACATCGGTGAAAGCTTGGCTTTCATTAAAATTCTCCATGAAGGATTTGGGAGAAGCAGCCTTTATTCTAGGAATAAAAATCTACCGGGATAGATCTAGAAAGCTGTTTGGACTCTCCCAGAGCACGTACATTGAAAAATTGTTGAAGAGATTCAACATGGATCAGTCCAAAAGGGGACTGTTGCCAGTGTCACATGGCGTCACTCTATCTAAGGACATGTGTCCTAAAACTCAAGATGAGAGAGACAACATGAGTCAGATACCGTTCGCCTCGGCAGTTTTATCGATCATGTAAGCCATGATATGTACGCGACCTGATGTCTCATATGCTTTGAGCATGTGTAGTCGCTATCAGGCCAATCCAGGTGATGGTCACTGGATGGCGGTTAAGAATATCCTTAAGTATCTTAGATGAACTAATGATGTTTTCTTAATCTATGGAGATGGAGAACTTGAGGTAACTGGGTATACCGATGCAAGTTTCCAAACCGAAAAAGACGACTGTAAGTCGCAATCCGGGTACGTATTTTGTTTGAATAACGGAGCAGTAAGTTGGAAATCTTCCAAGCAAGAGACTGTTGCCGATTCAACAACAGAAGTGGAGTATGTTGCTACAGCTGAAGCAGCAAAAGAGGCAGTTTTGATCCGTAAATTCACATTTGGATTAGGAGTAGTTCCGTTAGCAGCTGAGCCTGTTCCATTGTATTATGACAATAACGGGGCTATAGCACAGGCTAAGGAACTGCGGTCTCATCAACGATCCAAGCATGTTCTTCGACTTTTCTATCTGATTCGTGAGATCATACATCGTGGCGATGTGAAGATCGAGAAGGTCTCATCAGAGGACAACATTGCAGATCCGCTGACGAAAGCTATTCCTCAGCAAAAGTTTGAGCGACATGTACATAGTTCAGATATTAGATGCTTGAGTGACTGGCTATAGTCCATGTGGGAGATTGTTGGACAATTATGACCCATAGCATCACTATTTGTAAAAGACATTGTTGTTTTTGTACAAATTAACTATGTAGCAATGGAAATTGCATTTTATCATCTTGTAATTTGATTAATTAAATATATAAATGATAAAAGTCCTTATGATTAGTTCCGGATTATAAGATATGAGACATTATCAATCCATAACGGTTTGATCATTAAATATCCCTAGTCGTAGTATTATCGAGATTGGACATCGATAATGCGGAATAGACTAGTATTGCACTTGTGCGTGTTATGAAAGCGTAACATCATAGTTCTCATATATTTAAGTATTAGATCCTTATGCAAGTGTGATAGGAGGTTGTGTTTACCGATGGTACGGAAACAGCTTCACTCTGGATAGACCCCGCAGAATCCCATTATTAGTATGACTATGTGTCTATGGGAATTCGCATCAGGGTATGTGTATTTGGTCTTAACATGAGACTTGCATCGCTAGTACTTGCAACAATCAATATGCTTTGGTTTTGGTCGTCCAGGGCTTTAACAGGTTCTGTGTACGCCTCTTTTGGGTTTATTGAGAATCGTAGTGTATTGGGTGTGATGTCAAGATGGAAGTATCACTTCAGTCATATGGAGATGATGATCACGCAGGGATACAGAATTGGTACTCTAATTGGTTGTAACCATCAGGATAATATGACATGGTCATGATTATCCGATTAAAGAGACTAGTTGCTTGTAATCTGATATATGTTTCGTACGGGGCATACACTATTCCAACCTCAGGCCTTGCATGTGACATCCGATACTAGATCGCAATACGCAATACTACGTATACTACGCCTGACATAGATTATATATTCCTTTAAGAATATTTCTGGAGAATTGGGTAGGCACGGTGCTTTGCTAGAAGCCAACCATGTCTTATAAATCGGTAAAAATATGGTACGAGGTACGCACGTGTTCGGATAGTCCAAAAACCGGATTTACTGCAAATATATCCAGGGATCTCATGGGTCGCTTCCCGAAGATTGACCGATGACGTATGATTCGAACATAATTAATCTAGGATTAATTGCGGAGAGATTTTATCTAGGATAAAATGCTATTTGAAGAGAGAGAATGATTAATTTGGAATTAATCGATAAAATAATATATTCAATATATTAAACGAAATTATATTTCGACGCGGAATTAAAATTGGATTTTAATTCGGGCTAACGAATTAATTTAGAATTAATTCGCGAGCGACGTGAATAGTAATTTTACTAGGCATAATTATTTAATTAAATTTGATTTAATTACGTTGCAACGGAAAATTCATTAATTTGGAATTAGCGAACCCGAGCCCGGGAGTGTTTCCGGGCCCACTCACATTTTGAATTAATGTGGGGCCCACAAGTCACATCGCAAGTCACATCGCCTATCACTTTAGTGATGGAAGTCATGTCACTTTTTTGTGATTGACAACCAGTCACTATTCATGATGGGATTTGTTGTAGGCATTGAATGCCATTTTCCCTCCTTTTTGCTTTATGCTTCTGGATAAGCATATACCAAAAGTTGTGAAGGATTTTTGTATTGTGTTTTTAGAAAACAAAAAAAAAACAAATAGAAAACTCTCTCTCTCTCCATTTGTGCTCCATTGTCGTGAGCTCCATCAAGAATAAGAAAGAATTGTTGGAATTTTTTGTTAGTGCTAGCACACCAAAGGAATCATATCAAGGTGTTAGGGAAACTAATCCCTTGAGCTTGGAATCAAAGTTCAAAGTTTGGAGCTTGGATTCAAAATTTAAAGAGGACCTTGGCCGAATCTTGAAGGACTTCTCAAAGGCAAATTTTTGTGTTCAACGCATCCAACATCCGCTCTTTGTAAGTATGATTCTGCCATACTTTACTTTTGTATTCACAATATTTCATTGCTTATATGATCTTGGAATGTTTTAGAGACCAACACATCCAATGTTCAAGCAACGATTTGATTTGCACGAGTCTAACTCGTTTAAGAATAAGTACTCCAAGTCCGTATTCTTGAATTATATCGAACTACAATTTTAAATCCGATTTAATTTGTATTCAATACTAATTCTTTATTTAATTCCAAATTAAATAATTACACTTTAATGCCCATTTACGACTTAGATTCTAAATCTAATCTTAATGGGTCTCAAAGCCCAATTAACATCCAATGTTCATTTAATTAAAGTCCAATGGGCCTTCAATTAATTTCTTAAGGCATGGGCTTTGGTCAATATGGGTCAAACCCAAATACCAAGGCCCAATTAAGGAATCACCCTATTTGCCAAGAAATCAATTTTGGCCCATTAGACCCAATTAAATATTTAAACGCCTATATATTATATTTGGACTTAATGGAATGGTTTAGGCCCAATTTGGATCCAATCCAATTGTCCTAAACCAACTTGGCCCAACCAGGCCCATTAGGCCCAAATAAAACAATTTTAGCCCAATTCTAAATTAAGCCCAATTAATTAAATTCTAAAATTCCAAATTTCACAATTTAATTAATTGAAGTGTTTAGCCATAATTAATTATTTAAATCAACATTTCCAAAATACTAATTTAATCAATTGATCATGCTTTATTATAATCAATACATGTCCAACATTATTGAAACAAAATCAAGTCATTTTCATGCTTTATTGGTCACAGCAATGTCGTGATTTTATATTCTAATTTGATTTCAATCCAATTAAATCACAAATCAATATTTATCATGTCTTTAAACACATCCAATGGTCTTAAAACAAAAATCACCATGACCTAGGGTTCATCATCATATTCGGCCATGCCAACAAAATTGGGGAAAACTAATCCAATTAATTTTTCATCAAATTGATCATATATAACTCTAAGTTATCAATATACAAGCATACTCAAACAAACAATTTGATCAAATCATGCTCAAATCAAATTTACCCAAATTTTAGTACATAAACCCTAATCAAATTTCATGCTCAACCTGGCTCAGATACCATTGTTGGGTTTCTAAGGTCATCCGAAGATCAATCCAATCATAAAATAGTGTGAATACGTAAAGGAGAATAGCGGAAATATACTCACTTTGTTCAGATGTAGGATGCGTTGATAACAAAATTTTGCTCATTGAGTGATAGCTCCAAGCTCACTTTGAATGTTGATGTCCAAGCTCCAAGCTTTGAGATTGATTCAAAGCTCTTGGGAATGGTTTCCCTAACACCTTGATATGATTCTTTGTGTGCTAGCACTTGAAAAAATGCAACAAATCTTCCAAAAACTTCTTGCAAGTTTCGGCCAAGGAGAGTGTGAGAGAGAGAGGAAGTGGCGTTAATTAGCGAGAAATAAAGAAAATGAGTTATGTAACTTGTTTATTTGATTTTCCAAAAATCAAATGATATACCAAAAGTTTGGTAAATGTCACTCACTTCCTTTCACACTTATGTGTCTTACTAGCCACCATCATTTCTTCACCAAAATCCATCACCAAAAAGTTAGGCAAAGTGACTAGGTGATGTGACTTATGGGCCCCAATTGATTCAAAATCCGAGTGGGCCCGCAAACACATTTCGGCCTCGGGTTCGTTAATTCCGAATTAACAAATTTTCCGTTGCGACGTAATTAAATCAAATTTAATTAAATAATTATACCTAGCAAGATTAATATCCAGGTCACTCGCGAATTAATTCTAAATTAATTCATTCGCTTGAATTAAAATATAATTTTAATTCCGTTGTGAAATGTAATTTCATTTAATATATCAAATATATTATTTTACCGATTAATTCCAAATTAATCATTCTCTCTCTTCTAATAGTATTTTATCCCAAATAAAATCTCTCCATAATTAATCCTAGATTAATTATGTTCGAATCATACGTCATCGGTGAATCTTCGGGAAGCGACCCATGAGATCCATGGATATGTTGGCAGTAAATTTGGTCGTCAGACTATCCGAACATGTGCATACCTCGTACCATATTTTTACCGATTTACGAGACATGGTTGGCTTCTAGCAAAGCGTCGTGCCTACCCAATTCTCCAGAAATATTCTTAAAGGAATATTTAATCTTTGTCATGCCTAGTATACGTAGTATTGCGTATTACGATCCAGTATCTGATGTCACATGCAAGGCCTGGGGCTGGAATAGTGTCTGCCTCATACGAAGCATATATCAGATCACAAGCAACTAGTCTCCTTAATCGGATAATCATGACCTTGTCATATACTCCCGATGGTTGCAACACATTAGAGTATCAGTTCTGTATCCCCGCGTGATCATCATCTCCATATGACTGAAGTGATATTTCCGTCTTGACATCACACCCAATACACTACAATTCTCAATAAACCCAAAAGAGGCGTACACAGAACCTGTTAAAGTCCCGAACGACCAAAACCAAAGTGTATTGATTATCGCAAGTACTAGCGATGCAAGTCTCAGGTTAAGACCAAATACACCTACCCTGATGCAGATTCCCATAGACACATAGTCATACTACCAATGGGATTCTGCGGGGTCTATCCAAAGTGAAGCTATTTCCGTACCATCGGTAAACACAACCTCTTATCACACTTGCATAAGTATCCAATACTTAAATATATGAGAACTATGATGTTACGCTTCCATAACACGCACAAGTGCAATACTAGTTTATTCCGCATTATCGATGTCCAGCCTCAATAATACTACGACTAGGGATATTTAATGATTAAACCGTTGTGGATTGATATTGTCTCATATCTTATAATCCGGAACTAATCATAAGGACTTTTATCATTTATTTATTCAAGTAATCTAATTAAAAAAATGATAAAATACAATTTCCATTGTCACATAGTTAATTTGTACAAAAACCACAATGTCTTTTACAAATAGTAACCCTATTGGTCATAATTGTCCAACAATACTATGATGGAAAAATTGAAGGACCTTCATCGATCTAACCTTAGATCGCAAAGGTATAAATTGCAGAAGAAGCCCTTTCGCTCTTGAATGTCAGAGGGTACATCTGTCAAGCACCATGTGTCACAGTTGATTGCTGACATCGAACAGCTGGGTCAGCTAGGCATAACCTTTGAGGCTGAGACTTCTATAGATTTGATCTTGCAGTCTATTCCTGACAGCTAGAGCGGGTTCATCATGAACTACATATGATGAACCAAGACCATACTCTTGGAGAGTTGATGGTAATGCTGGGTGAAGCAGAAAAAGAGCTTCTGAAGGGCAAAAAGCACGAGGCACACTTCACTTCAACATCTCAGTCTCCCAAGGCTTGGCCGAAGGCTACTGGATGTGTAAAGAAGAAGAAGAAGAAGAAGAAGAAGGGCAAGGCCAAATCGTCAAAGTCTTAGGGAAGGCAAAGGATAAATCCTAAGATGTATGCTTGCAGTGTGGCAAACGGGGTCACTGGAAGCGTGACTGCCGTGAGTACAAGGCGCACATGAAGGATCTGCAAATTGGATTTTTGATTATGGTTGTGGTACTAATATATGTACTGATGTGCAGGATCTGTAAATTAGCAAGAGACTTGCCTCAGGAGAGATTGACCTCCGAGTTGGAAATGGGACTAGAGTTGCCGTTTTGGCCGTTGGGACTTATATTATGGAACTTCCCTCGGGGCATGTACTAAACTTATCAGACTGTTTGTAGGACACAAAAATCGGCGATGATGTTCCAGGCTCACGGCTCGGTTGGGAGTACGGAGTAGCCTGCGGGGGACTAAACCGGAGAATAAAGGAGTTGCCACCCAGTGTGAACTGGGAAAATGATTTAAGGCCGCACCCACCCCTCGCAAGGGAAGACCTCAAACCGTTGGGTTCGGAATGGTCCCTTTCTTATGTCACTTGTAATGAACGGATTTGTGCAATTTTAACCAAGTCTACTCAACATACATTTCCAAAAAGGTAACCTACACCTAAATTCGTATACGGCTTAAATCTAAGTTTGCATGCTTTAAAAGCTAGTTATCATAATGGAAAATACATGATATCACACAATAAACATGTTGAATAGATAACGATCTAAACATGATGTAAATTAAATTCCTATTGCGAAAGGTAAATGACTAAATCATGCATAGAGAAATAACGTACTAAAACTAAACCGTTCTGAAAAATAAAAATAACCTTCTAACGGCCTAATCATACTCGAATACAAGTTTTGATGAAATGAAATATGTGAATCTCTCAAGTGGTACGGGGCATTGTATCCCGAGTGCAAACCATAATACCGTCCATTTGGATTCAGCTACGGAATTTATGTCCGGGTTTCCATCCAATATACCACAAGAATGAACACATATTCCAGTCACACGGAATCATATGGGTGTGGGGTTAGTGAATTAAATGGTGTGGGGAAATGTCTTTAATGGTTTGGAAACTTGTTGAAAAAGGAAGGTGATTTGTGGTTTCTTTTGACTTGGAGGGGGGATGACATTAATGGCTTGGAAACTTTGTTGAAAAATGAGGAGTAAGGTAAATTGTAGGTCAAATGTGTGGGGCATGCATGGTAGAAGGTTAATTTGGTTGTTTGAATAGTTGTTGGAGAGGTAAATGTTGTGTAATGGGCGTGGGCCTTGGTGTTGGTAGGCTTGGTGTGTGATTTGGTTGGTTTGGGCCAAGGAAATGTTGCTCGCAGGGGTTTTAGGCCAAGGATGATTTTTAAACGGAAGTCCAATGAACAAACCCGAAGCTAAACGAGCGAATCAAATCCAACAAAACATCAATTCTCAATTATTCCCTTCCCACGTCCATTTCTCACGACTTCCACGACATAAAAAGTTAGTGCCTCCGTACGAGGCTCATCATCGGGACTTACATGCAAAAATGCAGTGCCTACAGTCGCCCCTACTTTGATGGGATCTGTGCAGTGTGTGACGGTGACGGTCATATCAAAGTTTGTTCAATGCATTTTTACTGACCTGGCTCGCCAGTTGCCACCTGACTTGCCTGTTACTTCGAACTGTGTTGGTGATGTAGTGGGCCTCGACCCTGGGACGTATCCCGAAACTGCGATTGAGCTAATTGTGATGGCGAGGTGCTGTCGACCTCTGGGCTTTGTTCTCGAACTGTACTGAACGTTGGTTTTATTCAGTGACTGTCTTGACTGTGGGCTTTATTCCCCTGTGTCTTGTTCCCGAATTACGTTAAATATGGGCTTTGTTCCCGAATTGTTGATTGTGAGCTTTATTCCCGAGCTGTACTAAATGTGGGTTTTGTTCCCGAACTGTGGGTTTTGTTCCCTAGCAGTGTTGATTGTGGGCTTTGTTCCCAAACTGTTGTAGAGAGTGGGCTTTATTCCCATGGGCTTTGTTCCCGAGCTGTTTTGAGATAGGGCTTTATTCCCCTGGGCTTTGATCCCGAGATGTTTTGAGATATGGCTATATTCCCCTGGGCTTTCTTTCCGAACTGTTTTGAGATGGGGCTTTATTCCCTTGGGCTTTGTTCCCGAGATGTTTTGAGATAGGGTTTTATTCCCCTTGGCTTTGTTCCCGAGATGTTTTGAGATAGGGCTTTATTCCCCTGGGCTTTGTTCCCGAACTATTTTGAGATGAGGCTTTATTCCCCTGGGCTTTCTTCCCGAGATGTTTTGAGATAGGGCTTTATTCCCCCGGGCTTTATTCCCGAGATGTTTTAATATAAGGCTTTATTCCCATGGGCTTAGTTCCCGAACTTGCTAAATGTAGGCTTTATTCCTGAACTGTGTTGATTGTGGCCTTTATTCCCGATCTGTATTGAGAGTGGGCTTTATTCCTGAGCTGTGTTGAGAGTGGGCTTTATTCCCGAGCTTTGCTGAAAGTGGGCTTTATTCCCGAGCTGTGATTGTGTGTTGCTGTTTCTGGTTGGCTTACATTTGTCGATTTCTTCTTTTCTTTAAAACATGTGAACAAAATAAGACACAAAAGGATGCAAGTGTGTTACGTGTATGTATGCATGCATGGATGAATTTCTTATTCCGTCAGGTTAGGTCTTATGCCAGTTCCCCTAGTGTCTTTTGCCTGTAACTGTCTTTGATCGGCCCCCCAGGGCCTGCTTACATTTTCATTCTGTCAATTCTCTCTAGTGACGAATGTCTCCGTCTGCCCCCTGGTTTTATAATTTCTTTATGTCAATTCTCCCTGGTGATTGCTCAGTTCTATTTGGTTCCATGACTTGTTGTATCCCTTATTCACAAGATGGTAGACTCGTCGCCCCCAGATTTTGTTTAAATTTCTATTCTTCGTTTCTTTCACTAGGTCAAAGAAGATTATGTGATGTGAAGTTCCCAAAACTGCTGATGATATGGGCCTCGACCCCGGGACTCGTCCTCAAACTGCTGATGATGATGTGGGCCTCAACCCTGGGACTCATTCCCAAACTGATACTGATGCTGATGTGGGCCTCAACCCTGGGACTCATCCCCAAAACGAATACTGGTGCTGATGGTTCATTCCCGAACCGTGCCGTATGAGAAAGGGTAGACTGGTCGCCCCCAGTCTCGGTTCACCTTTTTATCATTTTCTACTTTCATTGCTTCAAGGTAGATCTCCCGATGCGATGTTACATACCAACACACTATAATGCTTCTCACGAGATAATCCTGATAGCTAAACATATTTTCGTCCTCAACGAATGCTTCGTGTCGAAACCAGAGAACCTTCACAGTACTTAATACACTCAAATCCGATCGTTTGAATGAGTGATCTGAACTAGACTCATAGTGTGTGTGTGCCAAGGCTCTTTCGCAGCTTAATCCTTAAGTAAGCCAACTCGATGATTTTGTCTCGCAGAATTGGATCAATGGGTCTAACCAACCTAGATGTCTTGATCATACTCTGTGATTACTTTCTCGTACTCGACATGATATGGTTTTCTTCTTTTTTCTTTTGTCCCTTTCATTTCTTTCTTTTGAACTTTATTTTTTTTTCTTTCTTTTTTTTTTGGACACACCTACCCTTTAAGGTAGCATTTCTCCTCATGGTAGTCCTAATACTCGCCCATGGGTAGCTTCACGGTTATCGGTTATAGGTGATCTATTTTTTCTTTTCAGAGACTTTTTCTTTGTTTCCATCCATATCACATATCGTAGCATAAGTAAACCAGGATGGACATCTAGGCGAATGGTCATTCACTGATCCGCCATCTTTTTGACTAGTCATCTCACCGACTACTCAGTCTTCAACTGCTAAGGTCCTGTAATCAAGTGCTCGTGAGTCTAGTTGAGATCAACCACTCAGAATACCGGATAAGAGCACATCTCGCACTTATTGTTTCTAAGGTTTCACCCTTCAGCAAACAATGTCATCATTGGACTAATGCCTTAACTATTAAGGAAAACTCGAACAAGTAAGCAAAATCAATGTCTTTATTATCAAAATGCAAGATTGTAAAATAAACCAGCGAAAACATCTTCATTGTCTACAGTAATTTCTTCTTCCTCAGCCTATGGTTCTTCACTACTGCCATCTCATATCCCCATACAAGAAGCCTGGTGGTCGAGGGTTTGGAGGACAAAGGTTTCGGGTAGGCCGGAGTTGATCATGTAGGTGGGTGGTGGAGCGGAGTGGTAATTAGGTAGAGGATTTCTCTGTGTATTGGGTTGGTCTTTTTCTGGGTCAGGTATTTTATGAGCATCGATGAGGTTTTGGATTTCATGTCTAAGGCGGGGGTAATTGTTAGTGTCATGGCCTTTTTCTTGATGGAAGTAGCACTACAGATTTAGGTTGAGGTACGGTGGCACAGGGTTCGGAAATGGCCTTGGTTCCAAAGGTTTTAGAAGTCCTTGCATCTTTAGCTTTTCGAACACCTTTGATAAAGGTCTACCAAAATTGGAGAATCACATATTTCTGACGGTAGCGACCTCAGCAGTAGCTGGCTTGGTCTCAGATGGCCCCCCAAAAGTCTTCTTATTCTGGCCATAGAACTTTCTGTTCTCAGCTTCTTCTTCTTCAATATCCATGACAGCCTCCCTCAACTGTCAGAAATCAGTGATCATGGAGGTCATCCTCCTCAACTTGCCATAAATTGAGGGCTTGGTGCCCTTGATAATCATCTTTATGTGGTCCTTCTCTGAGGGCTGAGTCTGAATTTTCAGAAGCTGGCTCCTCTAGCAATCCACATAGTCTTTGAAGTTCTCCTCCGGCTTCTGCTTTATAATTTCCAAGTCAAGGAGTGACAAATCGATCTCCAGATCTGTAACATACTGTTTTAAGAAGGCATAAGCCAGTTCCCTCCAATCTTCCTTAACCTTTTCTCTAGGCTGTGATACCACACTACAGGTGACTCTTCGAGTGACATTCCGAACATTTTCTACACCTGCCGCTTCGATAAACCCACTGAACTCATAACTGAAATGTACTGGCGGAGATGGACCCTCGGATCCCCATTCCCATTGAAATTGGCCATATCCGACATCTTGAACTGAGCAGGCAACTGTTCTTCAAAGGTCATTGCCTCATAATCTAGCAGATCTTCATCCTTACCCCTCATCTTACGGGTAACCGTTTCCACCTGATCCTGGAGCTTCTGCAATTCTGCCTGAGACCTGGCGTTCTTCCCAGCGGCATACTCAGCCATATCATCATCAAAGATAGGAATATCATCATTCACCCTGTTTGGAGGCTCTTCACGCCTCTCATTCTCAGAACTTCCCCCAGCACGGGGCACAACTATATTAGACATAACGACAGTGAATGCTTGCAGTTGTTCAGCGACCTTAGTGAGATTGGCTTCAAGTTTATCCATACGAGACCTCTCAATAACTGATTCACTCATATTTGCTGTCGGTCTTTTGATGAGTCTCCCTTCCTCCCTAACCCAATGGGAATCTTTGATGGCTTTTATGAACACAATGGTTAACACAATGCGTGTATGTATAAGATGCACGAGATGTATATGATGTATGGAATATGTCAGTCGACCCATTATCATTTTAAAGCATTCAATCATACTATTGCGTGGTTCAAACTTGTCCTAGTTGAAAAAGGCCCAACAAGTTTATACTTTTACGATAACATAGCTAAACAACTTCAAATAATAAGAGGCCTAAACACAAAATGGGCCATCGGCATTTTAGAAGCTTTCGGCTCAATTGTCAAAGGACACGAAATTGTCCCAGTTTAAATGGCCCAACAAGTTCATATCTCTTGACAAGAGGTCCAACTGAATCCAAATGACGATGATCCCAAACACAAACATACAAAAATAAATTCTATTGGTCATATAACTATGGTTCACGTGTAGGTTTCAGGAGTGTAAACAAAGGCTCTCGCTGACGAAGGATTGTTCACAACTAGGACTCCCCACTCAAGGGTTCGAATGTCCAAGTGAACGCACCTTTTTTATACCTTACGGTACGTGCAAACGAGTAACGGTATGTGATTAACTGTCAAATGGATTTCTTATTGTAGATTCCCCAGAGGGAGGGTGAAGCGAACTCTCTTAAATACCCAAGCCTCTTAGGCTCTTATCGCCTTGGTGACAGGAATAAACAACAAGTCCTCCAAATTAGTCTGTCACATTGAGCTATAGTTAATGATTACCTCGGTGCCTTCACAGCTTTTCCTTATAGAAAGGTAGTGAGTGAAGGAAGACACCAAATCATTACCAAGCCTTAATAATTGCCTTTGATTAAATTCCCTTAACCCACAATAGACATGGTTAATTAAAGCACAAATCACAAACATTACAAGACATTATTTCGGGATGTTGTTCTAGGCTCGCGGCCCGATTGGGAGTACGGAGTAGCCCACGGGGGACTAAACCGGAGAATAAAAGAGTTGCCACCCAGTGTGAACTGGGAAAATGATTTAAGGCCGCACCCACCACTCGCAAGGGAAGACCTCAAACCATTGGGTTCGGAATGGTCCCTTACTTATGTCACTTGTAATGAATGGATTTGTGCAATTTAACCAAGTCTACTCAACATACATTTGCAAAAAGGTAACCTACACCTAAATTCGTATACAGCTTAAATTTAAGTTTGCATGCTTTAAAAGCTAGTTATCATAACGGTAAATACATGATATCACACAATAAACATGTTGAATAGATAACGATCTAAACATGATGTAAATTAAATTCCTATTGCGAAAGGTAAATGACTAAATCATGCATAGAGAAATAACGTACTAAAACTAAACCGTTCTGAAAAATAAAAATAACCTTCTAACGGCCTAATCATGCTCGAATACAAGTTTGGATGAAATGAAATATGTGAATCTCTCAAGTGGTACGGGGCATTGTATCCCGAGTGCAAACCATAATACCGTCCATTCAGATTCGGCTACGGAATTTATGTCCGGGTTTCCATCCAATATACCACAAGAAGGAACACATATTCCATTCACTCGGAATCACATCGTATACTAATTTACAATATTCATGTGAAATAAAGTAAATTACATGCTTTCTAAATCACTAATTCATGCGAGGAAAAATAAATATCATGTGCCCTCTGGTCTAACCTTTTGTGTCGTCTCTTGGAAGTGTGTTATATGGCCGTCGGAAGGGCTAACACTCTATGACTCCTCCGGTTTGCTGGTTCAACGTTTTCCTTCGTTGTTTCACTGTTCGGCTCGCTATTTTCACTTCGTTTCACTGCGGTTTCTGGTCACGGTTTAGGCTTACTATTTTGCGGTGATGCAAGGCTGTTTTGGGTTGCAGTTTGTGGGCTTTATTGGTAGTTTTCTGGTCAGAATTTTTGGTAATATACTTCAGGTTTCAGGGGCAGAATTTTCGGTAATTAGATGCAATTTCAGTAGCTATTTTCGGTGATACAAGGGAGGGGGTGTTTAAAATGCAATTTCTGGTTGGTGTTTGCGTGTTCCAATGGCTGGTTTGCTGGGGTATTTTGCGTGAGTTTGAGGGGCAGAATGAGGGTCTGATTTGCGTGTTAGGGGCTGTGTAGTGAAGGCTGAATGGTGTGTTTCAGGGGTTGGTTTGCGGGGGCTAATTTGCATGAGCAGAGGCTGGTTTGCAGGGGCTGATTGGCGTGAGCATGGGCTGGTTTGCAGAGGCTAAATTCAGGGGGTGCTTGGCGTGGATTTGTGCTTGAAGTGTTGGCAATTAAGGTGGGTAGTTTCCTAATCGATGTGGGATTGAGGGGGGAGGTGTGTGTGAGGTGTTTGTGCTTGAAGTGTTGAAGGCAATTAAGGTGGGTAGTTTCCTAATCAATATGGGATTGAAGGGAGTGAGTGGGGTGTTGTTTTAAGCGTGAAGGGGTTGGTTCAGGGAGGCTACTGGGCGCGAATGGAGGGCTTGTTACAGGGGCCTGCTGGGCGTGTATGGAGGGCTGATTTTAGGGGGCTGTTGGCGTGTATGGAGGGGAGTTTTGTGAGGGTGCTTTGGTGTGAGCAATGGTTGTTCTTGAAGGACTGTGTTGGCATGTTTGAGGGCTGTTTTGTGAGGGTGTTTGTGCGTGAACAAAGGGCTAGTTCAAGGCAGTTTAGGCGTGAGTGAATGTGAAAGAAGAGGGGAGACTTGTGTTGTATATGTTATGAAGATGCTAGGGGTTTCAAGGGAGCAAATGGTTGTTTATATAGGCAAAAGGATGTGGGCTTCCTTGTTTGAGAAGAAGAATGACTTGCTTTGTTGAAAAACTGGAAAAGGGAAGGCTAAGTCATGGGTGTGGGGTAAGTGAATTAAATGGTGTGGGGAAATGTCATTAATGGCTTGGAAACCTGTTGAAAATTGAAGGTGATTTGTGGTTTCTTTTGACTTGGAGGGGGGATGACATTAATGGCTTGGAAACTTTGTTGAAAAATGGGGAGTAAGGTAAATTATAGGTCAAATGTGTGGGGCATGCATGGTAGAAGGTTAATTTGGTTGTTTGAATAGTTGTTGGAGAGATAAATGTTGTGTAATGGGCGTGGGCCTTGGTGTTGGTGGGCTTGGTGTGTGATTTGGTTGGTTTGGGCCAAGGAAATGTTGCTCGCAGGGGTTTTAGGCCAAGGATGATTTTGAAACGGAAGTCTGACGAACAAACCCGAAGCTAAACGAGCGAATCAAAACCAATAAAACATCAATTCTCAATTCTTCCCTTTCGACGTCCATTTCTCGCGACTTCCACGACATAAAAAGGTAGTGCCTCCGTACGAGGCTCATCATCGGGACTTACATGCAAAAATACAGTGCCTACACTGTTATTATGTACCTAGTTTGACTAGGAATATTATATCTGTATCTTGTTTAGCCCAATCTAGGTATACTTTTGTATTTAGAAACACTGGGTGTTTTATGTATAAAAATGATATTGAGATATGCAGTGTTGATGTGTATAATGGCCTTTATATTTTGAATATAAATCAATCTCAAACATATAATCTAACAAACAAAAGGCTTAAATTAAGTAACAAATATGAAACTTATATGTGGCATTGTCGTCTGGGACACATTAACAAGAGTCGCATATCCACACTTTCGTAGAGTGGGCACTTGGATAGATTTGATCCAAATTCATATGACGTCTGCGAATCTTGTTTATTAGGTAAAATTCCTAAAACACCTTTTAGCGGTAAAGGTGCACGTGCCACCGATATGTTAGCCCTCGTTCATAGTGACGTATGTAGGCCCATGTCTAGCCAGGCTAGAGGTGGATTAGAATACTTCGTAACCTTTACGGATGATGCATCGTGTTATGGTTATGTGTATCTTATGAGACACAAGTCTGAAACCTTTGAGAAATTCAAAGAGTTTCGACACGAAGTAGAAAAATAGACCGGTAAAAGTATTAAGACATTATGGTCGGACCATGGTGGAGAATACTTGAGCAATGTGTTTCTCGATTACTTGAAAGAGTATGGTATTCTTTCTCAATGGACTCCTCCCGGAACACCACAATTAAACGGTGTGTCCGAACGGAGAAATCGAACTTTGTTGGACATGGTAAGGTCGATGATGAGTCGCACTGAGCTACCTATTTCCTTATGGGGATATGCATAGAACAATGCAATACTTATTTTGAATAAGGTTCCGTCAAAGTCTGTTCAACAGACTCCATATGAAATATGGACAGGAAAGAAATCGGTTTTCTCATTCCTGAAGATTTGGGGTTGCTAGACATACGTTAAACGTTTGGATGGTACCAAACTTGAACCCAAATCAGATAAGTGTCTATGTGTAGGTTATCCTAGGGAAACCAAAGGATATTACTTTTACAACCCACAAGAGAACAAAATATTTGTTGCTCTACATACGGTTTTCCTCGAAAAGGAATTCCTAAATGCAGTGGTAAGTGGGAAGAAAGTAGAACTCGATAAAAATTGGAGTGATACTGTTCCTGGCACAGAATCCTTAACAGAACACGAACAGTTCATTAGGGATGAGATTGTACCACAATCTTTGAATATACAAGAACCGTATAGGTCGGAGAGAGTCAGAAAACAACCTGAGAGGTATGGATTTCTGATCTCACCTCATGTGGATATTAATCTTATTATGGAAGGAAAACCAGCTACGTATGAGGAAGCGATACAAGGTATCGACTCCGGTTTATGGCAAGATGCTATGAAATCTGAAATGGATTCCCTGTACACCAACCAAGTTTGGACACTGGTTGATGCACCAGAAGGCGTAAAGCCTATTTGTTGCAAATGGGTTTTCAAGAAGAATACCGACATGGATGGCAACATACAAACTTATAAAGCTAGGCTTGTAGTGAAAGGGTATCATCAACGACATGGTGTCGATTACGATGAAACTTTTTCACATGTTGCCAGGATTAAATCCATTCGGATAATGCTTGCTATTGCTGCATATTTCGATTATGAAATATGGCAGATGGACGTCAAAACCGCTTTCCTTAACGGAAACCTTTTAGAGGATGTTTATATGCAACAGTCTGCGATTTTGTCATACCAAAACATGCAGACAAGGTTTGCAAGTTAAATCGATCCATTTATGGATTGAAGTAAGCATCACATTTTTAGAACCAATATTTTGATGAGATCATAAAATAATATGATTTCTTTCAAAACGAGGATGATCCTTATGTATATAAGAAGGTTAGTGGGAGCGCACTGACATTCATTGTCCTTTACGTTGATGATGTATTGCTTATTGGTAATGACATTCCCATGCTAGAATCGGTGAAAGCTTGGCTTTCATTAAAATTCTCCACGAAAGATCTGGGAGAAGAAGCCTTTATTGTGGGAATAAAGATCTAATGTGATAGATCTAGAAAGCTATTTGGACTCTCCCAGAGCATGTATATTCATAAAGTGTTGAAGAGATTCAACATGGAACAGTCTAAGAGGGGACTGTTGCCCGTGTCACATGGTGTCACTCTATCTAAGGACATGAGTCCTAAAACTCAAGATGAGAGAGACAACATGAGTCGGATTCCGTTCGCTTCGGTAGTCGGATTGATCATGTATGCCACGATATGTACACGACCTGATGTCTCCTATGTTTTGAGCATGTGTAGTCGCTATCAGGCCGATTCATGTGATGGTCACTGGATGGCGGTTAAGAACGTCCTTATGTATCTTAGAGGAACTAAAGATGCTTTCTTAATCTATGGAGATGGAGAACTTGAGCTAACTGGGTTTACCGATGCAAGTTTCCAAACCGATAAAGACGACTGTAAGTCACAATCCGGGTATATATTTTATTTGAATAACGGAGCAGTGAGCTAGAAATCTTCCAAGCAATAGACTGTTGCCGATTCAACAACAGAAGCGGAATACATTGCTGCAGCTGAAGCAGCAAAAGAGGCAGTTTGGATCCGTAAATTCCTAATTGGATTAGGAGTAGTTCCGTTAGTAGCTGAGCCTGTTCCATTGTATTCGTGAGATCATACATCGTGGCGATGTGAAGACCGATAAGGTCACATCAGATGACAATATTGCAGATCCGCTGACGAAAGCTATTCCTCAGCAAAAGTTTGAGCGACATGTACATAGTTCAGGTGTTAGATACTTGAGTGACTGGCCATAGGCCAAGTGGGAGATTGTTAGACAATTATGACCCATAGCGTCACTATTTGTAAAAGACATTGTGGTTTTTGTACAAATTAACTATGTGACAAAGGAAATTGCTATTTTACCATTTTGTAATTAGATTACTTGAATATATAAATGATAAAAGTCCTTATGATTAGTTCCGGATTATAAGATATGAGCAGTATCAATCCACTAAGGTTTAATCATTAAATATCCCTAGTCATAGTATTATCGAGACTGGACATCGATAATGCGGAATAGACTAGTATTGCACTTGTACGTGTTATGAAAGCATAACAACATAGTTCTCATATATTTAAGTATTGGATACTTATGCATGTTGGAGTTTGCTAAGTTCCCAAGGATCAATAAACAAGCATGAAACATAAGTGAATACAACGAAGGAGTTGCGGAATACTCACATCGATCGGTTGAGCGACGTAGGAGGCAACAAAAATTTCTTTTCTGCTCGGCAGTGGACTGCTCTGAAATCACTGTTTTGGCGTCCATTGATGCTCATTGAACAAGCTCCAAGCTTCGTCAAACGATTCCCGGCTCATGGGTGGACTTCCCTATCACCTTCGTATGTCTCTCGGAGTGCTAGCTCTCTTGATTTTTGCCACAAAAACCAAGCACTTGTGCTTCCCTCATGCTCGGTTTTGCCCAGCAAAACCAGAACAAGAACTGCCCAAAATGGGCGTGAGAGAGAAGAAGAATTGGAGGAGAGAGAGTTGTAATTGTTTTCAAAAAATAAGTTAATGAATGATATACCAAAAAATCAAATAAAATGGTATAAGTCATTTCATTCAATCACACTTGAGTGTAACACACTCAAACATCAACTTACATCAAGTCAATCAAGTTGTCAAGTCACATCACTCAAAGTGACAAGTGATTTGACGCTTGAAGTGACTAGCGATTTGACGCTTGATGTGACTAATGATTTGATGCTTGATTTGACTTGCGTGCCGCACTCGAATTCGAAATGCGAATGCGCTCGCAAAAAATCTCGGGCTCGGGTTCGCTAATTCCAAATTAATGAATTTTCCGTCGCGACACAATTAAATGATTACGCCTAGCGAAGTCACTATTCACATCGCTAACGAATTAATTCTAAATTAACTCGTTCGCCCGAATTAAAATCTAATTTTAATTCCGTGTCGAAATCTAATTTCGTTTAAAATATCGAATATATTAATTTATTGATTAATTCCAAATTAATTGTTATCTCTCATTTTAATTGATATTTTATCCCGGATAAAATATCTCCTCAATTAATCCCAGATTAATTTTCTCTCTCATCTTATTAATCCTAGATTAATTAAAAGTGCGAGTCATACGTCATCGTTGAATCTTTGGGAAGTGACCCATGAGATCCCTGGATATGTTGGCAGTAAATTCGGTCGTCGGACTATCCGAACACGCAAGTACCTAGTACTACGTTTATACCGATTTACAAGACAAGGTTGGCTTCTAGGAAAGCGCCATGCCTACCCAATTCTCCAGAAACATCCTTACAGGAATAAAGGATCTATATCAGGCGTAGTATACGTATCGGATGATCACATGCAAGGCCCGAGGCTGGTACAGAGTCTGCCCGTACGAAGCATATATCGGATTACGAGCAACTAGTCTCTTTAATATCGGATAATCATGACCAAGTCATATTATCCCGACGGTTGCAACCTTTTTAGAGAACCATTTATGTATCCATGCGCGATCATCAACTCCATATGACTAGAGTGACACTTCCGTATTGACATCACACCCAACACACTACGATTCTCGATATACCCAGAAGAGGCGTACTCAGAAACCGGTTAAAGCCCTGGACGACCAAAACCAATGTATATTGATTGTCGTAAGTATTAGCGGTGCAAGTCTCAGGTTAAGACCAAATACACCTACCCTGATTTCGGACTTCCATAGACACATAGTCATACTACCAATGGAATTCTGAGGGGGTCTATCCAGAGCGAAGCTGTTTCCCGTACCATCGATAAAACACAACCTCCTATTACACTTGCATGAGTATCCTATACCCAAATATATGAGAACTATGTCGTTGTGCCCTTACAACGCGCACAAGTGTAATACTAGTCTTTTAAGTATTTATCGATGTCCAATCTCGATAATACTCTGACTAGGGATATTTAATGATTTATCCTTCGTGGATTGATACTGTCTCATATCATTCTCAATCCAGGAACAAATCATAGGGACCTCATATCATTTATACATCTAGGTGATCTAATCACAAATGATAAGAGTGCAATCTCCTTTGTCACATAGTTAATTTGTACAACAACACCATGATCTGTACAAATAGTGACGATATAGGTCATAATTGTCCAACAATCTCCCACTTGGCCTATAGCCAGACACTCGAGTGTCTAACACCCGAACTATGTACGGTTGGCTCAAATTACTGAGAAACGGCTTTCGTCTGTGGATTTGCATGATTATCATCCGATACGATTTATACGATCATCACATCGCCACGATGTATGATCCGAACGAATCAGATGAATATCGAAGTATGTATCTGGATCGTTGATGAGACCATTTATTCTTTAGCCTGTGCTGACGCCTAGCTCAGCTGCTAACATAACTATATCTAATCTAATTAGATTTATTTATCGACCCAAAAAGCTTCTATTGCTGCCTCCGCTGTAGCAATAACCCGCATTTGTTGTTTATTCGGTAATAATATCTTGCTTGGAAGATTTCCAACTCACTGTTCCATTATTCAAACTGTATAGTACCATTGTTGCGACTTATAGTCGTCTTATCGGTTAAGAAACTTGTAGCAGTGATCCCAGTCATTTCAAGTTCTCTTTCTCCATAGTTTAAGACAACATGCTTAGATCTCTAAGATACTAAGTATGTTCTTAACATCAATCCAGTGAATATCACTTGGATTGGCCTGATTGTGACTCCATATGCTCAAAGCGTATGAGACACCAGGTTGCGTACATTTTTCAATGTACGATTTCTCAGAGAATGTTAACAACTTAATCTATCCCAGTAGATCTTTATTCCTTGAATAAAAGTTGTTTCTCACAAGAATTCTATAGAGAATTTTCTCGAAAGCCAAGCTTTCACCGATTATAATTATGGGAATATCATTTCCAAGAAATGACATATTATCATTATTTTATAGGACAGATATTGTCAATGCGCTCCCACTAACCCTCTTATATACACAAGAATCATTTCGTTTTGAATTAAATCATAGACCATTATGATTACATCAAAACGATAATTCCAAGAACCTAATGCTTGCTTCAATCCAAACATGGATCGAATAACCCGCAAACCTTGTTTGCTAGTTATGGTACGACAAAACCGACAGGATGTTTTAAACATCCTCCAAAAGGTTTCCTTTTCAGGAAAGCGTTTTTCCCGTTAAGCTGACATATTTCATAAATGAAACATGCAGCTTTAGCAAGCATTCTCCAAATGGATTTACCATGGCAACAGATAAAAGTTTGAATCATAATCAACACAATGTTGATAACGATACCTTTCCGCTAAAAGCCTAGCTTTATACGTTGTTATGTTGCCATCCATGTACTTCTTCCTTGAAGACTTATATAGTACCATTAGGCACAATGCCTTATGGTACATCAACTAGTATCCAAACTTGTTGATTTACATGGAATCCATTTCGGACTCATGGTACTTTGCCATAATAGGGAGTCGATACCTTGTATCACTTCCTCATACGTAGTCAGTTCGTATACCTCAAAAGATTGACATCTTTATGAGGTGAGATCAGAAACCCATACCCCAGGTTGTTTTCTGAATCTTTCCGACATACGCGATTCTTGTGTATTCGAAGATTAATGGCAATAGTTTCATCCCTGATGAACTACTTGTGTTCCATTAAGGAATGGGTGCCTTGAATAGTATTACTCTGATTTTCATCGAGTTTTACTATCCTCTCACTTACCACTGCATATCGGTATTCCTCTTAGGAAAACCACATGGCGAGCAACAATCTAATTGTTCTCTTGTGAGTTGTATAATTACTATACTTTGGTATCCCTCGGATAACCTACAATTGGCACTTATCTAATTTGGGTTTTAGTTTGGTATCATCCAAACATATGCCTAGCATACCCAAACAATCAGGAATGTGAAACCCGATTTCTTTCCTGTTAATATCTAATATGATATCTGTCAAACAGATTTTTATGGAACCTTATTCTAAATAAGTTCGGCACTGTTTATTGCTTATCCGTTGAAGGAAATGGTAGCTCAGAGCGACTCATAATTAGCCTTATCATGTCTAACATAATTCGGTTAATCCTGTTCGGACACACCGTCAAAATGACGTGTTCCGTGAGGAGTCCTTATTGAAAGAATACTATACTCTTTCAAGTATTTTATAAACTTATTGCTTAAGTGTTTTCCATTACGGTCTTACCGTGACGGTTTAATACTATAGCCGATCTATTTGTCTATTTCGTGTCGAAACTTTAAAAGTTTCCGATTTGTGTTTCTCAATAAACACATAACCATAACGTGATGCCACATCCGTAAAGGTCACAAAATATTCATATCCACCTCTAGCCTATCTAGACATGGGCCCACTTGCTTCACTATGAACTAGGGCTAACAGATCAGTGGCATTTACACTTTTACCAAGTAAATAGTGTTTAGGCACTTTGCCCAATAAAGTAGATTCATAGACTTTATTTGAATGTAATCAAATGAGTCCAAGTACCCACTCTTCAAAAGTGTGGATATACGAGTCTTGTTTAATTGTGTACCAGACATCAATGCCACTTATTAGTTTCTTCTGATCAAATCAGTTCGAGCTATTTGTTTGTCATTATATAGGTTTGAGATTTATTTATATTCAAAATATAAATTCTGTTATTCACATCTAATGTGTTTATCTCAATATCATCTTTATATAATAAAATATTTTAGTGTTCTAAAATATAAAGGTTCACCTGCAGCGGGTTAAACACTGATATAGAGATAATGTATCTAGTCAAACTAGTTACATTATAACAGTTTCCTAATTTAGGTACACACCCAAAGGGTAGTTCCTAAATTAAGTATCTACGGTTAAAACAGCGACTTTCGTCCCGTTTCCAATTCGCAGATAAATCTCAACTGAAGTCAGTATCCTGCTCATAGCAGATTCTGAACAACAGTATATATTTATGTATCACACTAAGTTTCTAAAATCAAATTTTAATACTAGTAGTGAACATAATATGACAAACATATTTGAAGTCAGAGCCTTGCTCGTCTTCAATTCCTTCATGTATGCTTTGTCCAAACGGCAGTCACGCTTCCGCGATCCCGTTTGCCACAATTTAGGCAGACATTTTGGGATATGTCATTTATCTTCCTAGAAGATTATAATGATTTTGCCTTTGCCCTTTTCAACACTCCAAAAGCCTTTGGCCAAGCCCAGGGTTTCTAGAATATCGAAGTAAGGTGCGCCTTGCGCTACTTGCCTAATTGCAAATTTTGACTTTATCTCATTGAGAATAGTCATTAACTCTCCAAGAGTTAAGTATTGCAATTTAGTACTTCTAAGATTCCAAGGATAGATTCTTTGAAGATCCTTCAATTTCATTATCATAATTTAAGGATCTAATCCTTATTTCTGATTAAGAAATTAATGAGTCTACTGTGACAAGCTTAATGGATTAAGCACTATAGTTATCATCATATAAATCTTCCAAAGATTATGCTCTACTATTTGCTTAACTCCGGGCTTATGCCTAATATGTTATTTTATCAAATAAAGTAACTTATTAGTTTCCAGGACCATCTTGAAATTTTATTCCCAATTTGAAAATTAAGCCATTTAAATACATTTTCCTTAGGATTATATTTTTAAATGTCAATCTTTCAAATTTATCTTGATTCTAATAGTCCAACTATTTAATCAACGATTTCGGTACTATTTATTATAATGATTACTATAGTCCAACTATTTAATCAACTATAATTAATATATTAAAATCAATTATATTGAATACTATAATCCAATTATAAAATCAACTATAAATGAATAGTTTGAATATAGTCCAACTATTTATTAAAAACAACATTTAAATATTAGTCCAACTAACATTTAATTTATATGACGAATGATATTTGAATGAGCGCGTATGGCAAGTAATTAAACGAATATTGCAAATTCAATTCTTGCCTCCCACTATTTTTTGATGAGCCTCTAACCCTCTGTCAAGTACTCGGGAAACCGTGTTTCCTAGTGGGCTAGGATCCCGTTAAATATCACACAATATTGACTTTGGCCAACAAATTGTATGATAATTAACTAGGTAGATCTCTAAGATTGATTGGATCCAATCCAATTCCTAGATCCGGTAGGGGGACATCTAAGTCCGAAACATATATCTTATATATGCCAATACATCCAATGTATTACCTAACCTTTTTCCTCTGAATCAACTAAGCCTTGGCTTTGGCACAACAAACTTAGTGATCCCAGTTAAGCGCGACCCATTGACCATGGAAAGCTTCGTAATCAATGTCGATGGACAAGAAGTGGTCTTGACTTTGGCCAACAAACCACAACTTGGACAAGACAACAATATGGAACAAAGCCTTCGTGATTCAAACACATCCTCGACGGACAAAGGCCTTGACTTTGGCCAACAAGCCAATGCCAGTCTCGGATCTTGAGTGAGAATCACTCAATGGAAGGAAAAACGTTTAATATTTTGCGAGGGTTTTTTTAGTACAAATTGGCAACCAATTTATTATCTTTGTTAAGGTCTCATCATCATATACCCTTAAACTTGCATTCTAAACACATAATAAAGCGCATATGATAAAATAATAATAATATGCGGATAGATACTTTACACAATGATCCTAGATCAAATCTCTCCTTTTCTCTCTCCCGCTAGCACATACTACACTTCTAAAGAAACCTTATTTACATTGAGGGGAATAGGTGAGAAGAGAATAAAAAGAATAAGGAGGTAATAAGGCTGGACACGCAGGTCCAATTAATAAATTCCAAATTTATTACAACAATTTCTAAAATCGCCCCACCCATCTAATATCCATCCGATATACATTATTCATGCATCGCAACCATGTATTCACACAAGCATGCTATCGATCAATCTAATCAAATTAATTAATTTGATAATTAGTGATCATCCAATGTTCAAACAACGATTTGATTTTGCTCGAATCAAACTCGTTTTGCGAATAAGTACTCAAAGTACGAATTCTCGAATTAAATTAAACTACAACATTAAATCCAATTTAATATGTATTTAATACTAATCCACTATTTAATTCCAAATTAAATACTACACTTTTTTAATAAACTTTTACGATTTAAATTCCAAATTTAGTCGTTACGGGTCTCAAAGTCCGATTAACGTCCAACGTCAATTTAATTAAAGTCCAATGGGCTTTTAATTAATTTCTTAAGGCGTGAACTTTTGGTCAACTCGGGTCAAACCCAATAACCAAAGCCCAATCCAGGAATTACCCCATAAGCCCAAAAATCAATTTAGGCCCAATTAAACTTTAAAGGTCCATTAGTCGCATTTGGACTTTATGGAAGCGGTTTTGGGCCCAATTGGATCCAACCAATTTTTCCTAAACCCAACTTAGTACAACCAAGGCAAATAAGCCCATTTACAACTTTAAAAGCCCAATGTACAAAATAAGCCCAATTTAATTAAATTCCAAAAATCTAATTTTTAATTTAATTAAACAAAGTGCATAACATAATTAATTACCCAAATCAATATTTCCAAAACATCAAATTAGCCTAATTAATCATGCTTATCATCATTAAATCATGTCCAACACAATTTAACAAAAAATCAAACCCATTCATGCTACACAAAGTCTCGGCCAAGGGGAAATTTTGTGCCCAAATCAAATTCAATCCAACATTAAATCAATATCCCCAATTGTTTTCAAGTCATCCAATGAATCAAAAAACAAAATTCCAAGACAATTAGGGCACTTCACATTTTCGGCCAACACCAAAATTTTGGGCAAATTTGTTCCAAACAAAATTTCAACAAATTGATCCAATCAATCTTCAATTAAAACATATTTAAGCATATTAATTCATCCAATTTCATTAAACACATGCTCAAATACAATTTACCCAATTTTAAGCCCTAAATCAATTTCATGCTTTTCCTTGCTCATGATACCAATATTGGAGTTTGCTAAGGTCCCAAGGATCAATAAACAAGCATGAAACATAAGTGAATACAACGAGGGAGTTGCGGAATACTCACATCGATCGGTTGAGCGACGCGGGAGGCAACAAAAATTTCTTTTCTGCTTGGCAGTGGACTGCTCGCAACTTACTGTTTTGGCGTCCATTGATGCTCCTTGAACAAGCTCCAAGCTTTGTCAAACGATTCACGACTCATGGGTGGACTTCCCTATCACCTTCGCATGTCTCTCGGAGTGCTAGCTCTCTTGATTTTTGCCACAAAAACCAAGCACTTGTGCTTCCTTCATGCTCGGTTTTGCCCAGAAAAACCAGAACAATAACTGCCCAAAATGGGCATGAGAGAGAAGAAGAATTGGAGGAGAGAGAGTTGTAATTGTTTTCAAAAACAAGTTAATGAATGATATACCAAAAAATCAAATAAAATTGTATAAATCATTTCATTCAATCACACTTGAGTGTAACACACTCAAACATCAACTTACATCAATTCAATCAAGTTTTCAAGTCACATCACTCAAAGTGACAAGTGATTTGATGCTTGAAGTGACTAGCGATTTGACGCTTGATGTGACTAATAATTTGACGCTTGATTTGACTTGCGTGCCGCACTCGAATTCGAAATGCGAATGCGCTCGTAAACAATCCTGGGCTCGGGTTCGCTAATTCCAAATTAACGAATTTTCCGTCGCGACGCAATTAAATGATTACGCCTAGCGAAGTCACTATTCACGTCGCTAACGAATTAATTCTAAATTAACTCGTTCGCCCGAATTAAAATCTAATTTTAATTCCGCGTCGAAATCTAATTCCATTTAATATATCGAATATATTAATTGATCGATTAATTCCAAATTAATCGTTATCTCTCATTTTAATTGATATTTTATCCCGGATAAAATATCTCCGCAATTAATCCCAGATTAATTTTCTCTCTCATCTTATTAATCCCGGATTAATTAAAAGTACGAGTCATACGTCATCAGTGAATCTTTGGGAAGCGACCCATGAGATCCCCGGATATGTTGGCAGTAAATTCGGTCGTCGGACTATCCGAACACGTAAGTACCTAGTACTACATTTATACCGATTTACAAGACAAGGTTGGCTTCTAGGAAAGTGTCATGCCTACCCAATTCTCCAGAAACATCCTTACAGGAATAAAGTATCTATATCAGGCGTAGTATACGTGGTATTGCGTATTTCGATCCAATATCGGATGATCACAAGAAAGGCCTGGGGCTGGTACAGTGTCTGCCCCGTACGAAGCATATATCGGATTACGAACAACTAGTCTCTTTCATATCGGATAATCATGACCAAGTCATATTATCCTGACAGTTTCAACCTTTTTAGAGAACCAGTTATGTATCCCTGCGTGATCATCAACTCCATATGACTGGAGTGACACTTCCGTCTTGACATCACACCCAACACACTACGATTCTCGATATACCCAGAAGAGGCGTACTCATAAACCGGTTAAAGCCTTGGACGACCAAAACCAAAGTATATTGATTGTCGTAAGTATTAGCGGTGTAAGTCTCAGGTTAAGACCAAATACACCTACCCTGATTTCGGACTTCCATAGACACATAGTCATACTACCAATGGAATTCCGAGGGGGTCTATCCAGAGAGAACCTATTTCCCATACCATCGGTAAAACACAACCTCCTATTACACTTACATGAGTATCCTATACCCAAATATATGAGAACTATGTCGTTGTGCCCTCACAACGCGCACAAGTGTTATACTAGTCTTTTACGTATTTATCGATGTCCAATCTCGATAATACTCTGACTAGGGATATTTAATGATTTATCCTTCGTGGATTGATACTGTCTCATATCATTCTCAATCCAGGAACAAATCATAGAGACCTCATATCATTTATACATCTAGGTGATCTAATCACAAATGAGAAGAGTACAATCTCCTTTGTCACATAGTTAATTTTTACAACAACATCATGATCTGTACAAATAATGACGATATGGGTCATAATTGTCCAACAATGCAAGTGTGATAGGAGGTTGTGTTTACCGATGGTACGGGAATAACTTCGCTCTGGATAGACCTCTCAGAATCCCATTGGTAGTATGACTATGTCTCTATGGGAATCCGATTCAGGGTAAGTGTATTTGGTCTTAACCTGAGACTTGCATCGCTAATACTTACGACAATCAATACGCTTTGGTTTTGGTCATCCGGGATTTTAACAGGTTCTTTGTACGCCTTTTCTGGGTTTATTGAGAATCGTAGTGTATTGGGTGTGATGTCAAGACGGAAGTATCACTTCAGTCATATGGAGATGATGATCACACATTGATACAGAACTGGTTCTCTATTATATTGCAAATATCAGAATAATATGACAAGGTCATGATTATCCGATTATAGAGACTAGTTTCTTGTGATCCGATATATGCTTCGTACGGGGCAGACACTATTCCAGCCCCAGACCTTGCATGTGACATCTGATACTGGATCGCAATACGCAATACTACATATACTACGCCTGACAAAGATTATATATTCCTTAAAGAATATTTCTGGAAAATTGGGTAGGCACGGTGCTTTCCTAGAAGCCAACCATGTCTTGTAAATCGATAAGAACGTGGTACGGGGTACGCACGTGTTTGGATAGTTCGACGACCAGATTTACTGCCAATATATCCAGGGATCTCATGGGTTGCTTCCCGAAGATTCACCGATGACGTATGACTCGAACAGAATTAATCTGGGATTAATTACGGCGAGAATTTATCTGGGATAAAATTCGAATAGAAGAGAGAGAACGATTAATTTAGAATTCATCGATAAAATAATATATATTCGATATATTAAATGAAATTAGATTTCATAACGGAATTAAAATTAGATTTTAATTCGGGCGAAAAAATTAATTTAGAATTAATTCGTGAGCGACTTTATTAGTAATTTTGCTAGGCATAATTATTTAATTAGATTTGTTTTAATTACGTCGCAACGGAAAAATTTGTTAATTCGGAATTAACGAACCCGAGCCTGAAATTTGTTTGGGGGCCCACTCGGATTTTGAGTCAAGTGGGGCCCACCACAAGTCACATCACTTTACTTACCTTTATGGTGATGGAAATTAGTATTAGTTGATGGTAACTTGTAATACACATTTCATTATTTTATTTGATAGGTTGAGTGACATTTACCAAATGTTGTATTTGGTATTTGACTTTTATTTTTGGAAAATAATTTCACTTAACACACTAATCAATCTCTTTGCTCTTTTCACCGAAAATTACACTCTCTCCCACTCCATCTCCAAAAGCTGAGAGTTGCTCTCTTCAAAAGGAAAAATTTTGTAGCAAAATTTTCCTAAGCTAGCACTTAAAGGAGTCAACAAAGGTGATAGGGAAACCATTCCCATTGAGTTTGGAATTCAAGATTCGAAGCTTGGAACTCAACATACAATCAAAGAAGATCTTGGAGAACTTTTCAAGGAGAAAAAATTTTGTTCTCAACACATCCACACAACCGATCGTTGTAAGTATTTTTCTCCATTCTTACTTCGATTATTCACTTCTTTTATGCTTAAATGATCTTGGAATTGATCTTAGAGAACCCAACATCATGCTCACTCAGTTCCACCGACCACTTTACTAATAGACCCGAGACCTCCGGTTTATGCAGGATCTGTCTCAAAGGATGATCGGTATAGGCCCCAATAGGATGAGCTTGGAAGTAAGGCTTTAGCTTCCGGGCTGCCATAACCAAAGACAAAGCCATTAGTTCATAGGTCGGGTATCTGGTCTCTGCATCTAGCAAGGCCTTGCTAATATAATACACCGGTCTTTAGATCTTATCGCCCTCCTGCACTAGCACCGAGCTTACAGCTTGTTCAGAAACAGCTAAGTACAAGAATAAAATCTCACATGGGATTAGTTTAGCCAAAAGTGGGGGTTCAGCTAAGTATTGCTTGAACTGCATGAAGGCATTATCACACTCTGTCGTCTAGCTGACCTCCTTCTTATCCTTCTTGAACAACTTGAAAAAAGGATGGAATTTGTCGGTTGCTCTGGAGATGAACCGATTTAGTGCAGCCACTCGGCCCGTTAAACTCTGCACCTCTTTGACCATATTGAGAGGTTTCAATTCCAGAACAGCTCGGATCTTCTGTGGGTTCGCTTCTATACCTCGTGCACTGACCATGTATCCCAGAAACTTTCCCAACGCTACACCGAATGTGCACTTCTATGGGTTCAGCCTCATATTATACATTCTTAATAGCTCGAAAGTCCCCGTCAGGTCGGCCAAATGATCTTCCGATTCCTTGGTCATCGTTATCATGTCATCAACATATAATTGCATGGTTTTACCGATGAGGGGCTTAAAAACCTTGTTCACCAACCTCTGAAATGTAGTCCCAACATTCTTCAAACCGAAATGCATTACCTTATAGAAATACAACCCCCGATTTGTGATAAAAGCTGTTTTCTCCCCATCCTCGGGATGCATCCTGAACTGATTATATCCTGAGAAGACATCCATCAAACTGAGCAGCCCATGACATGCTGTCGAATCTACTAGCTGGTCCATATTTGGAAGCGAGAAACTATCTTTCGGGCAGGCCTTATTGAGATTGGAGAAGTCTACGCTCATCTTCCACTTCCCACTGGTCTTCTTTACTAAGACCACGTTCGATACCCACTCTGGGTATTTCACCTCTCTGATAAAACCATCTTTTAACAACCTTTTCCACTTCGGCTCCTATCGCCTCGCAATGTTCCTAATTGAATATTATTCTCTTTTGCTTGATCGGGTTGTGAGCCGGATCCACTACTAAACGGTGGTTGATGAATTTCGGATCTATCCCGGGCATATCGTTATGCCCCCAAGCAAAAACGTTCGCAAACTGCTTCAAAAACTTCAGCAGATCCTGCTTCAGGTTTTCCTACAAACCCGCTCCTACCTTTATAAATTTTTCTAGACCGAAGAGTTCTAATAACTCCAACTCTTCAGCTGCCCCCAATTGGGAAAAATCTTCGGACCGTGGATTTGGATACTCGATTGTTTCCTCCTCCTCTTCCCTTTCTCTCCTCTTCCGGCTATCTTTCTCAACACAAAGAGTCTCATTTGAGACGGTAGCGAAATAACTCCTGGCTACTTTCTGACTTCCACACACTATCCCAATCCCAGCTCGGGTGGTAAACTTCAATTTCAAATAATAGCATGACATGGCAGCCTTTGTTTTCACCATGAAAGGCCGGCCCATAATGACCTGGTAACTGTTCATACAGTCTACCACTGTGAAATCCATCATGATCGTTTGGGTGCGTGGGAAGTCCCGATCGTCATGGCCAACTATATTCTTCCCAATGGGACGACTACTGCTCCTCCGAACCTGTACATGGGAGTCCGTCCTGGGTCATAGTCGTATACTCCACCCCCAGACCATCCAATGCTTCCTTAGAGATTCTGTCGACCGCAATCCCCAGATCCACCAAGATCATATCTACCTCGCCCCTCTAATTACTGCTTTGATTATCAGAGCTTCGTCGTGGGGAAAAATCACCCCATGGGTATACTCATCCATAAATATTATAGGGATCGATCGACCTCTATGAACCCCCGGAGCCTGCTCCATCGCCAATACCTCCGACTCGGATCCGACTGTAATTCTTCCTCGACTAGTTCGAATCTCCAGCCAGTGTCCTCCCGTCAGTGATGGTATACATCTGTCTATGCTCCTGCCATTGTCGGACCGCCATGGCCCTTTGGTCGATGTAATCATTCAGATAGCCGTTCTGCGCCAAGTTTTCTACCTGTTCTCGTAGGTCCTTACAATCTTCCGCCATGTGCCCCCTCATGTTATGATGCACACAATATGATTTCTCACTCTTCTTCTCCATCGGATATTTCCTCAGGTCCGGCTCCATCAGGAGGCCCTACCTTGGATTTCCTTGACGATCTAAGCCAACGGCTTGTTCAAAGGTGTGTACCCTAGCCCTCCGACCACATGATTTACTTACGCCTGAATCCTCCTCTCCTGTGGTACATTGTTAGGAGGCATTGGTCTGAACTCCTTTTTTCTCGAAGGTGGCTTGTTCAACTCTCTGTCCGGCCCCCGTGGTAACTCCGGCCTCACCATCTTTTATTTTTGAATTCCACCCCCCTCCGGGCGACCTTCTCTTCTTCTTTCATTAACACAAACATTTTGCCAACTCCAGGGCAGTGCCGTAATCCAGGATGTCCTGAACCCTCAGGTAATTCCACAACTTCCCTACCTTAAGGGCCCCGTTGAGACTTTCCAGCGCCTCCGATGACTCATACGCCCCGACCTCAAGCACTAAATTGTGGTATCTTTCAATAAAGTTCTTTAGGGGCTCATCATTCGTCTGCTTCATCAACCTTAACTCTCCTACTGCCTTCTTTGGGACACACGCTCATTTGAAATTCCGGACGAAGGACTTCCTGAGTTGAGAGAAATTGCTGATACTTCTCGGAGTCAAACTTCTAAACCACAAAATTACAGGCCCACTCAGGGTTAAAGGGAACACCCTGCAGATGGCCTCTCCCACCATTCCTTGGACCTCCATCAGCAAAACAAAACTTTCAATGTGGGATTTAGGGTCAGTATGGCCCCTGTAGGAGCTCATAGACGGCATGGTGAACCGCCTGGGAAATTCTACTGACAAGATTTCTTCGGTAAATGGAGAAGCCGCCTCCCCGTCCCGACTATCTATTTTATCTACCTTCAAGTTATCTTCCCACTTTTTCATCCCCTTTCTAAACCAAGCTTTCATAAGGTTTTCAGTAGCCTCGTGTTGTCTCCCTTGAACTTCTTCACGCCTGCCACTCAGAGCACGACGTGTTCCGTGACTAGATGCCTCTCGATCCCCTCCACCGTGTCTTTTATCTTCCCTTCTCTTAGACCGTGGGCTATTACTGGAGGACTCTGGAGTCCGTCTCTCCTCTTCTTCTTCCCGCATTCTTTCAGCCCGCAAGGCTCTCGTTATCACAACCGACCTAACCCTCTAGGATCATTCCTGCCAGGTTCATCATCTCCGATTTAGGTCTACCACTCTCTTTCCTTCTGTTATCTCGTTTCTCCTCTAACTTGGACCAGCTTTAATCCTTTCATTATTCATTTTTTCCAGTCTTTCCAGCTTTTCCAACATGGTCTTCATAAGAGTCTGGTTCTTCTCCCTATCCTTTCTCATGCTTTCCTCCATTTTTTTCCCTACATTTTGTTGTTGAACTCTCTGATGATCTGTGATTCCCGTCTTCTGCCATCGTCTTACTATGCAAGTTGCTTTTTGCTATTTCCCCACAGACAGCGCCAACTGTTGACGGGTGATTTTCGAGATAACCCTCCCGAGACAACCCTCATTCAACCCTGAATTTGTTTGGTTATAGGGGACCAAAAGCAAATATGACAAAAGGTGAAACAACCACACAATCGATAGAGAGGGTTTTAACGTGGTTCGGCGGAGCCAGTCCAGCCTACATCCACGGGCAGAAAATGGTGTATGATTTTTATTGCGGAAACAAGCTCGGCCGACCTGTTATCAAGGAAGTTCAAAGCAGAACCGAGATAGTTTGTCATTTTTCCTTTTGAATTTCTTACAAATAATGCTAGAATGAAAAATTTTTCAACCCTTACAAATGAGATCATCCCTTCCTTATATACTAATGAATACACAACACTGCTCTCATATCTTTATGACGTCAACGCTGCAGATTTCCGGTGATTTGACATGCTTTCTCCCCCTACTGCCTCGCTGAAAGTAAAGTATACCCTCTGATTTCCTGTGACATCACGCCGTAAAAGTACACTGTCATACTTTATCATTAATAATGACCACCTATAAGATCTCTAGTACGAAAGTAGATTTCGGAAGGAAAAATCCAAACTATCCTTGTCACGCGACGGTCACTAAGAGGTCGACCAATAGACTTTCCGAACCCTCTGACTGCTCCCGCCCCGACCCATAATATTTGAGCTCATCAACCTATCCCAGGAGGAAAGATAACCCCAAACCGAGCTACCAGACTAATGTGGTCGGCCTCGGTTTTGATGTTGTCGGCCTTAGGAGTTTGCACCGCGTTGTGTCCTCTGGTCGGCCATATCTGGGAAACAATGTCCGGACTCTCTTACTGTCCGAGAACTGACTGATACCTTTGAACATCTTACCCTCATAAAAAGGGAAATTCCATCTCTGTCCTCACCGAACTGTTCGAATACCTTGGTTGCAGAAATCCCCATCAACAATAAATGAATTTAGATCAAGTGTTGGGTTGTGTTAAAATTTTCTTAATCTTTTACGACACTTTTTTTTATAATAATATACGATTAAATTTAAGTTATATTAAAATTATGGGTTATTTACGTTTTACTACAAAAGTTATGATCAAATAACAATTGGGTACTATGAATATTAACATATTACATTTTACTACTAAACTTATAAAAATTTAACATTTTACTACTTTTCCATCCAAACCGTTAGTTGTCCGTCAGTTGACCTTTAAAAAGATTGTTTTATCTTCCAAATAAAATAAAAGTGAAAATTATAATTATACCCTTTAAAAAACATATCTAAATCTTATAAATAACACTAAAAGAAATACAATCAACAATCACATTTATAAAAATACTTCAATCTCTAAATTATCCATATAACCCAATAAAATAAGAATTTAATTTACCAAATAATTTAATAATTAAAATTCTCATAATAACCAAAATACTTTAAAGTATAACGATAAAAGAGATATACTCAAAAATCATTATTTCCAATATTCAGCCGTACGATTACCACCGTTGATTATAATATTTATAATTTATAATAATGTGTGTGTTAAGACTCTTTTATCCTTAAGATGTCAATATGATGTCATGGTCAACTAACGGTTTGGATGGAAAAGTAGTAAAATGTTAAATTTTTATAAGTTTAGTAGTAAAATGTAATATGTTAATATTCATAGTACCCAATTGTTATTTGATCATAACTTTAGTAGTGAAACGTAAATAACCCTAAAATTATTATCTAATAACTATTAAATATTGTTTATAAAAAAAATCAGTAGAAAGTCAGCTCAGGACCCAATACAAATCCGTGATAAATGTTAAAAGCTTATAATTTATGAAACCCTTCTTCTAAATTCATTAAAAAAGCGTCTGTCTATTAATCTCATGTATCTGTATCTGTTTTGATAAGGATCAAGTTATGATACTAAAGTTACTTCTCAATAATTATCAAGATAAGCTAAAATCAAGACCGTGATCACGTATATGTCACAAGAACCAAAGCCACCGCTGCAATGCCGCAATGTCAGCCACCATTCAATGGATCATGTCATCCAACGCCTGAGATGTTCACTCATTTCGCTCGATGCCTTATTTTCTTTCAGGTTTGACCAATCCCAGTCATTTCTCTATCTTTTCACGGCCAATGGTTCTTTTACTATTTTATCCTGGCGATTTTTGTTTTTTGTTTATATTTTTTCATTGACAAAAAAGAAGGAAAAGAGAAAGGGTGACGGATAATTTGAACAAAAAAAGTAGCGGAAGAGTTGAGAGTTTGTGGAAGAAAATTTAGATGATTATAAAAAAACGAAGCAAAATCCTTAGTTCATAACAGACAATGACGGATATGTTGTTGATGGTGTTTTCAAGCACTACAATATTTACAACAGCATGACAAGGGCAAAAGGGTAATTTCCTTTCTCTGGTTGACTTCATGGTCAGACCGACCACTTCATGGTCAGACCGACCACTTCATGGTCAGACCGACCACATCATGAAGAGACCGACCACTTTGGTTCAGATGACCAAGCATTAAAGAGGGCGGAAAAGACACTCTCAGCATAGAAGGATCGCCATGACCGACCTCATGCATACCGACCAGATAGCAAGGCGTGTTCAGGAAGAGAGAGTCCCCTATCTTTTCGGATAATGAGACAAAATTATCCTACTATCACGGGAAAACTGATGGAATTAGTATTTTGATAGGAGAAAATGAGTAAAGGTGACTCGAAATTAGGAAACCTTGTAAGAAAAGGAATAAAGGTGACTTGAAACTAGGAAGCCTTGTAGGAGAAGGAGTCTAAATTCTGTTATTATAAATAGGAGGGCAGGGCATGTGTAAAAGGACATCTGAAAATCATCACAAGAGTGAAAGATTCGAATTGTAAAGTTCCAATCTGTAAGAGCAAAAGAGAGGCCTGAAAGGTGTATTTGAGTAATAAAAAGCACCACCCTGTTCTTGCCCGTGGACGTAGGTCGGATCCCAAAAATCCACCGAACCACGTTAAATCACCTTGTCTGATTGGCGTATTTTCTTGTTTTCCGCTAAGTTTGCTTTTGGTCCCCCATAACCAAACAAATTCACAGTTGAAGGAGGATTCCCTCGGAGGTGATATTCCATATTACCCTGAGACCAAAATCCACCGTCAACAGTTGGCGCCGTCTGTGGGGAACTTCAACAAAAAGCAGTTCACGTGATAAGACAAATGGCGGAAGACGGAGATCACCAACCAGGAGGTCCGGCAATAGACTGGATGAGAAGAATGGAAGATAACATGAGAACTGTGATGGAACGACTAGAAAGAATGGGAGGAGCGGACAACGAGAAACCAGAAACCGGGGCCGGCCAGAAGAGAAAAGAAAGGGAAAAAGGGAAAAGAATAGCAGATGTAAGCGAGGACGAGGAACCTAGAAAAAGAGGCCCTTATGGGGTAAGATCTGAAGTGGTAGGAAGAGAACCGCGATCAGAAGACACATGGGAAGAAGAGGAGGAACAAACACCCGATCCCTCCTCCGACAGTTTTTACAACTCCAAAAGGGAAGATAGAAAGTACGACGAAGACATGCAGGAGACCTCCGAGCTCATGGAACGCCACACCCGGAACAACAGACGAACAGAAGGACACCGAAGGCGACACGGGGGAACAGCCCATGGAATAAAAACTTGGTTAAGAAAAGAGATGACCAGATGGGGAGAAGGCCTCAAGGTCGGCGCGGGAAACACCGGAGGCGAGGAAGAGAGGTCTCCCCTTGCAGAAGAGATAAAAACAGCACAGTTCCCAAAGCGGTTTAACATGCCGACCATAGCACCATACAAAGGCCATTCCGACCCAAAGTCCCACATTGAGAATTTTGTCCTCCTGATGGAAGTACAGGGGGTAACGGGCGACACCGTATGCAAAGTATTTCCCTTAAATTTGGGTGGACCTGCCATCCTATGGTATAGAAGTCTGGCCCCGGGGAGCATCCAGAGCTTCTCCCAGCTAAAGAAATCGTTCATCCGACACTTCAAAGGAGCCTGCACCCCTAAAAAGACAATAGGAGAATTAAGGCTCATAAAACAGGGAGACGACGAAACACTAAGAAGCTTCATTGAAAGGTACCACAACACCGTACTCGAGGTCGGAGGATACGAATCCCAAGAGGCCCTGGAAAGTCTGAAAGGAGCCCTAAGGGTCGGGAAACTCTGGACCCACCTGAGAATCCATGAAACGCCGGACTACGCTACCGCACTGGAGATAGCCAGGAAGTACGTCCTGCTAGAAAGCGAAGAAAAAGTATCCCGGAGGGGGACAACCACCAGAGAAAGGTTGACAAGGAAGAAAGACATCAAAACAAACAAACAAGGAAGACAAAGCATCCAGCAGACCTCCACCAATCCGACCCGAGGCCTCCGGAGGGGCAACCCGAATAAGGCCCGAATCAACAAAGGCCCCATCATTAACCAACTCCTTCCAATGAGCAGCGTACTTCCGAGCCCAATGTACCCGCCTCCGGACTTGACGAGAAACCTTGGGAGCATCTCGCCAACAAGCTGGGAGGAACCAGAGAAGTTAGAAAACCTAAAAGAAACTAGAGAACGGGAACAAAGAAAGAAATGAAAGGGTGTCAGACTCCTAACCTCCAGCCCGGAAGACGTCCGGAACCGAGACATCCTCCTCAAACGATCTCAGGACCCGACCCCAATCCCCAGTTGCCCAGAACCAAAAGTCCTTAAAATTCTTGTTAGAGTCAGGAAGTTTCTGGACGAGATTGGACGAGCTGTCGTAGGCAGAGAGGTAATACCAACCATAATGAGTCTTTGGGTTGGATTTCAAACGATATAGCCTCTTCACTTCTTCCAAGCAAGGGACACCCAAACCTGCCCGATGCCAAACCACGTATATACCGGCCACAATCCTCCAACTATTCAAACTTAATTGGCAAGGGGCAATCTCCATCTCAGCAAGCATCCAAGCAAAATAACGCTGCATCGGCAGACGTAGCCCACACTCGAAGAAAATAGGAAGAAGTGCCACCGAGCCCTCGTCAGGCTGACTGGCACGATCCATTGGGCCAGGAACTTCAAGGGCAATGTCTATTGGAATGCTGTATCGTTGTCGCAACAGCGCCAGGTCATCCTCAGTTATCTTAGAAGGACGATTCATATCCAAAGCCGACGACCCAATCTCCCCGGGCTCTGGGTCCTTCCGAGGAACCCTCTGATGATAGGAGTCATTCTCGACCTCGGAAGGAGTGGGGGTAGTATCGAGATCTTCTACACTAGGCGCCCCTGAGCCCGAGGAAAGCTCTTCAGCAGGGGGAGTTGAGATTTTGACAGGCCTCTCAGATGAAGAATTACTATCAGACATCCCTGACACCCAGAAAAACAGAGAAGGAGGGAGAATCAGTCTACGAGAAGCTACCCACGGTACCCGTGCTAAACTAAACATAAAGTCTCTAAAGAAGTGCCCTAAAAGCAAAGACCCAGCAAAACTACAAGTCTCTACCTAAGCAAAACAAGCAAACGAAATCACAAAACACAACAAAAGAAGAAAGATCACTCAGAAGACTTACTTGTTCTTCTCAAAAGCAAGAAGTTATTCGCTGTGGAGATGCTCGTTCCTTAAGTGCTCGGCGATGAAAGAGAAAATAAAGACAGCAATTGGGTTCCGGGAAAACGGAGTTAAAAGGATTGTAAGGGAAATTGCAGAAGAGAAGGAGAAATTGCCGAAAAAATGGAACAGTGAAACCCTCGTTCTCTTATAGTCATAACTGGGGTGCACATCGCCGTCGGTTTTAGCGGGAACCCAGCGGATGTTTGACAAGTGTCGAAAGTTAGAAGAAACCCTAAAGTTGATTTGATGGGCATTTAAGAAGACATGACGGTTGTGCGTCTCAAGGAAAGACGAATGAGACGGCAAAAAAGATTCTTTTTTGTATTCTGAGACGACTACTTGCAGGGACAATCAGCACACCCTCTTCATGTAGTTCCCGGCACCAACTCACATACTCGTTGGAACCGAGAACTAGGGGACAGATGTTGATGGTGTTTTCAAGCACTACAATATTTACAACAGCATGACAAGGGCAAAAGGGTAATTTCCTTTCTCTGGTTGACTTCATGGTCAGACCGACCACTTCATGGTCAGACCGACCACTTCATGGTCAGACCGACCACATCATGAAGAGACTGACCACTTTGGTTCAGATGACCAAGCATTAAAGAGGGCGGAAAAGACACTCTCAGCATAGAAGGATCGCCATGACCGACCTCATGCATACCGACCAGATAGCAAGGCGTGTTCAGGAAGAGAGAGTCCCCTATCTTTTCGGATAATGAGACAAAATTATCCTACTATCACGGGAAAACTGATGGAATTAGTATTTTGATAGGAGAAAAGGAGTAAAGGTGACTCGAAATTAGGAAACCTTGTAAGAAAAGGAATAAAGGTGACTTGAAACTAGGAAGCCTTGTAGGAGAAGGAGTCTAAATTCTGTTATTATAAATAGGAGGGCAGGGCATGTGTAAAAGGACATCTGAAAATCATCACAAGAGTGAAAGATTCGAATTGTAAAGTTCCAATCTGTAAGAGCGAAAGAGAGGCCTGAAAGTGTATTTGAGTAATAAAAAGCACCACCCTGTTCTTGCCCGTGGACGTAGGTCGGATCCCAAAATCCACCGAACCACGTTAAATCACCTTGTCTGATTGGCGTATTTTCTTGTTTTCCGCTAAGTTTGCTTTTGGTCCCCCATAACCAAACAAATTCACAGTTGAAGGAGGATTCCCTCGGAGGTGATATTCCCATATTACCCTGAGACCAAAATCCACCGTCAACATATGTCAAACAGAAAAAGGTTTTGAGCATTACTTAGTTATTTTCTAACGGTACATATAGTTGTATTTAGAGTACAATTATACTATTTTTCATTCAGAATCATTTTTAAAATTTATATTTGGATTTTTATCCTGAAGGAAAATATGTAGGTGTAAGGTCATACGTACAATATATGGATAAATTCAAAGTCATTTTTCACAAGAGCTGAGGTTATTGAACTTGAAAGATGTGCCAAAATTATTAAGAACTTAATCTTTAAAATTGCATAAATTAAACGGTTCAAAATGTTGTTATAAGAAAGCAAAAATAACAAAAACTTGAAAATAACAATTGTTGATGGTGTTTTTCGGGCACTATGTTATTTAAGGAGTACGGCAGGGGTAAAAAGGGGTAATTCCCTTCTTGGGCGAGATCGTTAAAACCGACCCGACCACAACATGTAGAGACCGACCACTTTGGTTCGGATGACCGAGCATTATAAGGCCGGCAGAAACACTCTCAGTTCAAAGGACTATCATGACCGACCACATGAAGACCGAGCACATGACGAGGCGTGCTCAGGAAGATAAAGCATCCTATTCTTGCAGAAAAGGGATAAGTTGTCCTACTTTAATGGGGTAAAGTAGTAAGTTAATACCCTAATAGGATAAAGGAAGTAAATGTAGTTTTGATTATGAATCTTTATGGGAAAAGGGAATAGTTTTGACTATGAATCCTGATAGGAAAAGGAGACCATCTCCAATTAGGATTTCTTATGCAAATAGGAGTCTGATTTCTGTATTATTATAAATAGGAGGGTAGAGTGAGTGTAGAGAGACAAGTTGAAGGCATCTGAAAATCATCACAAGAGTGAGGGATTAGAATCATCAAGCTCCGATTTGTAAAAGCAAAAAAGAGACCCGAGGAGTGTATTTGAGTAATAAAAAGTACCACCCAGTTCTTGTCCGTGGACGTAGGTCGGATCCCAAAATCCACCGAACCACGTTAAATCACCTTGTCTGATTGGCGTATTTTCCTGCTTTCCGCTAAGTTTGTTTTTGGTTTCCCGCATAACCAAACAAATTCACAGTTGGAGGAGGATTCTCTCGGAGGTGATATTCCTGTATTACCCTGAGACCAAAATCCACCGTCAACAGTTGGCGCCGTCTGTGGGGAATCCTACAAAAAGCAACTCGCGTAAGACAAATGGCGGAAGGCGGAAACCAACAATCATCAGGGAGCTCGGCTGCAGACTGGATGGAAAAGATCGAGGAAAACCTTAGGAAAGATAGGGAGGAAAACCAAACTCTACTAAAAACCATTGTAGACCGGTTGGAAAGGATGGAATGAGCACACAACGGAAAATTCGAGGCCGGGACTAGCCGACGAAGGAATGAGATAGCGGAAGGAAAGAGAATTGTCGATATGAGCGAAGACGACAGACCCCGGAGGAGGGAACCCTACAGGGTGAGATCCGTGGTAGTGCAGAGAGATTCCCAAATCGAGGACACATGGGAGGAGGAAGATGACAAATCATCACCATACTCCTCCTACGATAGCCCTCACAGTACCCGGAGAAGAGGGAAAGAACATACCGAAAAGGTGCGAAAAGATACCGACCCCGAGAAGCACCATTCCCGAGATAGCAGAAAGAAAAGAAACCACTGGAGGCGGCATGGAACCAAAGACAGCAGCATGAAATCTTGGCTACGGGAGGAGCTAATCAAATGAGGAGTATACCCCAATACAAACAGAGGGGATGTCCATGACGGAAAAGATGAGTCCCCCCTCACAGAAGAGATAAAGTCAGAGAAATTCCCAAAAAGATTCAGCATGCCGACCATGACACCATACAAGGGCCGTACCGATCCCAAAACCCACATCGAAGGCTTCGTCCTACTAATGGAGGTACAAGGGGTAACAGGGGACGCCATTTGCAAAGTGTTCCCCTTAACTCTAGCCGGACTGGCCATCCTATGGTATAGAAGCCTAGCCCCAAGAAGCATCAGCAGCTTCACACAACTCAAAAAGTCATTCATACGGCACTTCAAGGGGGCTTGTGTCCCCAGAAAGACAATTGGAGAACTAAGGCTCATGAAACAAGGAGACGACGAAACACTGAAAAGCTTCATTGAAAGGTATCACAACACCGTACTCGAGGTCGGAGGGTACGAATCCCAAGAAACCCTGGAAAGTCTGAAAGGGGCCCTAAGAGTCGGGAAACTATGGACCCACCTGAGGATCCAGGACACCCCGGACTACGCAACCGCCCTAGAGGTGGCCCGAAAATTTGTTCTATTAGAAAACGAGGAGAAAATATCCCGAAGAGGGAACACCATCAGAGAAATGACCACAACGTAAGGGGACATGCCACGAATGGGTGCAGAGACCTGCGGGAGCAGGTGGAAGACTTGGTGAAAGAAGGCTATCTCAGTGTGTACATGGACCATTCGATTTTTTAGGTCGACCAAGTTGATAGCGGAAGTCATCCGGTCGAATGCGTGGAAAGCTGAGATGCAGAGAGGATGTATTAAGAAGAGCCTTGCTTGTAGTGACCCTTGTAGAGTTGCAAGAAAGGCAACAGATCCCAAAAAGGTGAGTAAAACCTCTTCTGACTTAGGTTGATATTTGATTATGCTTGTTTGTTATGGCTCACACAATGATTTTGATATTTGTTTTACGGCTCGGGTCTGCTCTTGTGCCGCCGAGTCCGTTTTATTGATATATATTTTACGGCTCGGGTCTGCTCTTGTACCGCCGAGACCGATGTCTCTTTCCGGCTCGGGTCTGCTCTTGTATCGCCGAGACCGATGTTTCTTTCCGGCTCGGGTCTGCTCTTGTACCGCCGAGACCGATGTCTCTTTTCGGCTCGGGGCTGGATTCCGTTCCACCGAGGCCGCTTGTTTATTCAGCTTGGGTTCGGGTTACGTCCCACCGAGTCAGCTGTCTTTGGACTGGGGACGTAACATTCCCCCAGGACCAAGTGATTCTTACAGCTCGGGGTCGGGCGATGTCCCACCGAGTCTGCCTTTGGACTGGGGACGTAACATTCCCCCAGGACCAAGTGATTCTTACAGCTCGGGGTCGGGCGATGTCCCACCGAGTCTGCCCTTTGGACTGGGGACGTAACATTCCCCCAGGACCAAGTGATTCTTACAGCTCGGGGTCGGGCGATGTCCCACCGAGTCTGCCCTTTGGACTGGGGACGTAACATTCCCCCAGGACCAAGTGATTCTTACAGCTCGGGGTCGGGCTATGTCCCACCGAGTCTGACCTTTGGACTGGGGACGTAACATTCCCCCAGGACCAAGTGATTCTTATAGCTCGGGGTCGGGCGATGTCCCACCGAGTCTGCCCTTTGGACTGGGGACGTAACATTCCCCCAGGACCAAGTGATTTTTACAGCTTGGGGTCGGGCGATGTCCCACCGAGTCTGCCTTTGGACTGGGGACGTGACATTCCCCCAGAGCCAAGTACCTCTTTCAGCTCGGGGTTGGGTTACGTCCCACCGAGTCATCCCTTCGGACTGGGGACGTAACATTCCCCCAGGTCCAAGTGCCTTTCTCAGCTCGGGGTCGGGGTACGTCCCACCGAGTCAGCCCTTCGGACTGGGGACGTAACATTCCCCCAGGACCAAGTGATTCTTACAGCTCGGGGTCGGGCGATGTCCCACCGAGTCTGCCCTTTGGACTGGGGACGTAACATTCCCCCAGGACCAAGTGATTCTTACAGCTCGGGGTCGGGCTATGTCCCACCGAGTCTGACCTTTGGACTGGGGACGTAACATTCCCCCAGGACCAAGTGATTCTTACAGCTCGGGGTCGGGCGATGTCCCACCGAGTCTGCCCTTTGGACTGGGGACGTAACATTCCCCCAGGACCAAGTGATTCTTACAGCTCGGGGTCGGGCGATGTCCCACCGAGTCTGCCCTTTGGACTGGGGACGTAACATTCCCCCAGGACCAAGTGATTCTTACAGCTCGGGGTCGGGCGATGTCCACCGAGTCTGCCCTTTGGACTGGGGACGTAACATTCCCCCAGGACCAAGTGATTCTTACAGCTCGGGGTCGGGCTATGTCCCACCGAGTCTGACCTTTGGACTGGGGACGTAACATTCCCCCAGGACCAAGTGATTCTTACAGCTCGGGGTCGGGCGATGTCCCACCGAGTCTGCCCTTTGGACTGGGGACGTAACATTCCCCCAGGACCAAGTGATTTTTACAGCTTGGGGTCAGGCGATGTCCCACCGAGTCTGCCTTTGGACTGGGGACGTGACATTCCCCCAGAGCCAAGTACCTCTTTCAGCTCGGGGTCGGGTTACGTCCCACCGAGTCATCCCTTCGGACTGGGGACGTAACATTCCCCCAGGTCCAAGTGCCTTTCTCAGCTCGGGGTCGGGGTACGTCCCACCGAGTCAGCCCTTCGGACTGGGGACGTAACATTCCCCCAGGACCAAGTGATTCTTACAGCTCGGGGTCGGGCGATGTCCCACCGAGTCTGCCATTTGGACTGGGGACGTAACATTCCCCAGGACCAAGTGATTTTTACAGCTCGGGGTCGGGCGACGTCCCACCGAGTCAGCCCTTCGGACTGGGGACGTAACATTCCCTCAGGTCCAAGTGTCGTTCTCAGCTTGGGGTCGGGTTGCGTCCCACCGAGTCAGTCCTTCGGACTGGGGACGTAACGTTCCCCCAGTCCCAAGCATCTCTCACATCTCGAGACAGGATCACATGCCACCGAGCACATCATCGTTAACTCAGAGGCAAAATTTTCTCCTCACAATCGAGATTGGATCAGTCAGGGGTCAGGACCCCCAAATCTCTGGTACAGATATTACAGAGGAGGAGTCATTTTTAGTTTGGACAACAAGAAAAACTTCATCTCCTGATGGAACGACCCAAGTAAGCAATTTGCTTTGAGGTGGAGAATCGTTCTGAATAGGGTCAGCATCTCCAATAACCGAGGATATGAAGATAGAAACAGAAGACTTAGTTGATGGCGAAGGCAATTTCTCTGTGATTTCTGGAACGACCACCAGCAAGGCGATCAGCACACCATCTTTTTTTATAGTTCCCGGCACCAACTTGTATACTAGTTGGAACCGAGAACTAGGGGACAGATGTTGATGGTGTTTTTCGGGCACTATGTTATTTAAGGAGTACGGCAGGGGTAAAAATGGGTAATTCCCTTCTTGGGCGAGATCGTTAAAACCGACCCGACCACAACATGTAGAGACCGACCACTTTGGTTCGGATGACCGAGCATTATAAGGCCGGCAGAAACACTCTCAGTTCAAAGGACTATCATGACCGACCACATGAAGACCGAGCACATGACGAGGCGTGCTCAGGAAGATAAAGCATCCTATTCTTGCAGAAAAGGGATAAGTTGTCCTACTTTAATGGGGTAAAGTAGTAAGTTAATACCCTAATAGGATAAATGAAGTAAATGTAGTTTTGATTATGAATCCTTATGGGAAAAGGGAATAGTTTTGACTATGAATCCTGATAGGAAAAGGAGACCATCTCCAATTAGGATTTCTTATGCAAATAGGAGTCTGATTTCTGTATTATTATAAATAGGAGGGTAGAGTGAGTGTAGAGAGACAAGTTGAAGGCATCTGAAAATCATCACAAGAGTGAGGGATTAGAATCATCAAGCTCTGATTTGTAAAAGCAAAGAAGAGACCCGAGGAGTGTATTTGAGTAATAAAAAGTACCACCCAGTTCTTGTCCGTGGACGTAGGTCGGATCCCAAAATCCACCGAACCACGTTAAATCACCTTGTCTGATTGGCGTATTTTCCTGCTTTCCGCTAAGTTTGTTTTTGGTTTCCCGCATAACCAAACAAATTCATAGTTGGAGGAGGATTCCCTCGGAGGTGATATTCCTGTATTACCCTGAGACCAAAATCCACCGTCAACAACAATAATAAAAAGAATGTGTTAGAGATGTGAATCCACCAACAGACACATACACTCTTCTTTTCTCCGTAATTCACCATAAATAAACCATGCAAAACATACAATCAAATATAAATTATGTCACGAGTTTCTATCAATATTTTCAAGTCTATTATTCCTTCTTTATCAAAACTATAATTTCAATATATCTTTAAACATGTGATATCAAATAGTGTTTCATAAAAGCATATCACATCAAAAAAAAAAAAAACTGAGAAGAAATAAAGTTAAAGAATTATAACTTTAACATAAATGATGGCTTAACGCACGAGACTTATGTGCGCTTTAGTGAGGATTCAATATGTACGCAGTCTTAACCATACTTCTTTTTTTTTTTTTGTGAAAATACTGTTTTCACAACTCAAACACGTTACATTCATGTCACAACCTTATCGTTACACCAAGGCTGTAACACCCCGCTAGAGACAAGGTGCTACCGGCATGAGACATGATTAACCGATCTCCATAACCCTCCAAATTTATAGAAAAATGGACATGATGTATCCTAAAATTTGACAACCTGAATCACAGTCCAACATCAAATGGAACCTACAATAGGCATCAAATATATAAAAGGATCTCAGGTCCATACAAAACACATCAAACTCAAAACAACACTTAAGGGCTCTGTGCCCACAACATCAATCAACACTCTAGGGCTGTGTGCCCATAACATCATATTTAAAATAAATTTTTTACTTAATAAATACATAGCAGCGTGCTCAGCACGACGAATAGCATAATAATCATATATCTTAAACCTCTAAGACTTCTCCCATGACACTTGCGAGAGTGACTGCAACTTGGGTGATCCGCGTCTCGAGCATGGCTCCCAAAACTGAAGTTATTGACCCATCTGGTAGCCAACCTGTAAAACTAGCAAACTGGTTTTGTGTGAGTTATAAAACTTAGTAAGTAACCATGCTAGTACTACAAAAAAACATACAAGTCAAGTGTATCAGTAGCTTTTCAAAATTATCAAGACAAATTCAGATTTATCAACTTTCTATTATCCTTTATTATTTACATGCTTATATATGAGTCAATCTAATAACCAAACATTCAAAGCATACACAGAAACAATTTGAATACCACAGAGTATATCATTTTACATCGAAACCATTTCAATCATAAGAAACATGAAGTGACGTACTTAAACTTTATCACGAATAAGCATATTTGAAATATCATCAAATTGATAAGTCAAACAAACTTCTTCAATACGAAATAAACTTTCTTTAATTCGAAACATTCTTTCTTCAATTCCGATAGTGTTACGATATCTTTCATTTGTGACATATGAATTCACCCATATCAGTTCAGAAATCATAGCTTATTTCCCTTACATTCATGCAAATCCAATTCTAGAGTTCTTATTTGGGGACATATCTAGTACTCGAAGTTTACAAACACATTCAGTCTCTTTCACAAAATCCATACATACAATAACAGACTTAGCATACATAGTTTATAACATTTGAAACTCATATCGACTTTTAGGTCATTCATTCATTCCATGTAAGCTTACCCAACCCATATATATCACGGGTTTAATCATATACACATTCACTCAGACAAACATATAATCATTGTGTAACAGACAACAAAATATTCACAACAGTCAAAACATCAAAAACACATAACCAAATAATACATAAATATGGTTGGTTTACACATAAAATGACCTGTATTAAATAAATGCACGCCTCTACCTCATTGGTGTCGCGACACGACACCGATTCCAGGGCCATATTTCCATTCCTTCAATGACTAACTCCAATCCTTATTACATACCCAACACAAGAAAATACAATCTTCTAATATCATAATATCAAACTTTCAACATCTTACCACCCTCCAAAACTCCTCATCTTTACCTAATGTTCTCATTTAAAGTTGACAACCAAAAAGTTCCCCAAATGTGATTTTCCAATTTCAACACCCAAATGTTGGACAATTATGACCCATAGCATCACTATTTGTGCAGATCATGGTGTTATTGTATAAATTAACTATGTGACAAAGGAAATTGCTCTTTTATCATTTGTGATTAGATCACCGAGATATATAAATGATAGAAGGTCCGTATGATTAGTTCCTGGATTGAGATGATATGAGACAGTATCAATCCACGAAGGTTTAATCATTAAATATCCCTAGTCAGAGTATTATCAAGTTTGGACATCGATAATGCGTAAAAGACTAGTATTACACTTGTGCACGTTGTAAGGGCATAACGGCATAGTTTTCATATATTTGGGTATAGGATACTCATGCAAGTGTAGTAGGAGGTTGTGTTTTACCGATGGTACGGAAAACAGCTTCGCTCTGGATAGACCCCTCGGAATTCCATTGGTAATATGATTATGTGTCTATGGAAGTCTGAAATCAGGGTAGATGTATTTGGTCTTAACTTGAGACTTGCAACGCTAATACTTGCGACAATCAATATACTTTGGTTTTGGTTTTCCAGGGCTTTAACCGGTTCTGTGTACGCATCTTCTGGGTATATTGAGAATCGTAGTGTATTAGGTGTGATGTCGAGGTGGAAGTATCACTCCAGTCATAGTGGAGATGATGATCACGTAGGATACGGAACTGGTTCTCTTATGTACCGTAGTCATCAGGATAAAATGACTAGGTCATGTTTATCCGATATAGAGACTAGTTACCAGAGATCCGATATGTGCTTCGTACGGGGCAGACACAATTCCAGCCCCAAGCCTTGCACGTGACATCCGATGCTGGATCGAAATACGCAATCCTATGTATATTACGCCTGATATAGATCACATATTCCTGTAAGGATATTTCTGGAGAATTGGGTAGGCATGGCGCTTTGCTTGAAGCCAACCTTATCTTGTAAATCGGTAAAAACGTAGTACTAGGTACGTACGTGTTCGGATAGTCCGACAACCGGATTTACTGCCAACATATCCGGGGATCTTATGGGTCGCTTCCGAAGATTCGCCGATGATGTATGACTCGCACTTTGTTAATCTGGGATTATTTAAATGAGAGAGAAAATTAATCTGGGATTAATTACGGAGATATTTTATATGGGATAAAATATTATTTAAAGAGAGAGAACGATTAATTTGGAATTAATCGATAAAAAAATATATTCGATATATTACACGAAATTGGATTTCGACGCGAAATTGAAATTGGTTTTAATTCGGGCAAACGAGTTAATTTAGAATTAATTTGTTAGCGACGTGAATAGTGATTTTGCTAGGCATAATTATTTAATTACGTCGCAACAAAAAATTCGTTAATTTGGAATTAGCAAACCCGAGCCTGGGATTGTTTGCGAGCGCACTCGAATTTCGAATTCGAGTGCGGCCCACAAGTCACATCAAACTTCAAATCACTTGTCACTTGATTGAGTGAATATTGATGGAAGTTGATAAGAAATGATGGATGAGTGTTGGACACTCAAGTGTGATTGAGAGACATATACCATTATTTTATTAAATGATATTTGACTTTTATTTTTTGTATTTGATATACAAAACACACAACACTTTTACAACTTCTACTCTCTCTCCCTTACACGGTTTGGAGCCAAAATTTCCCTCTTCTCTCTCATGGTCTTCGACCTGTTTTCCTCTTCTATTTTTGCTCACTGCCGAGACATGAAGGAGAAGCAAGTGATGATTTTGTTGCAAAATCAAGAGTGCTAGCACACAATGGAGTCATCCTAAGGTGATAGGAAAACCCACTTGTGAGCAAGGAATCACCATTTGAAAGCTTGGAGCATGGAGCTTGGAGATGGCCGAATTTGAGGAGGACAAAAAAAACCCCACAGCCGAGAGCTTCTCAAAGGGCTTAAAAAGTTTTTGTTCTCGACGCATCACCTCTACCGATCGATGTAAGTATTCCGCAACTTCTTCGTGTATTCACATGTATGTTTCATCGCTTTAAATCAATCCCGGGACCTTAGAGAATCCCAACAATGGTATCAGAGCGAGTTAAAGCATGAAACTTGAATTTAGGGTTAAAATTGGGTAAATTGATTTTGAGCATATTTGAAAGAAATTGGATGTTTGAGTATGCTTAAATATTTATAACATGGTGTTATGCATTGTCAATTTGATGAATTTTGAATTGGACAAATTTTCCCCAAAATGGTTTGCTTGGCCGAATCTTGGATGAACCCTAATGTCATGGTATTTTTGATTTTTGATTCATTGGATGACTTGAAATCAATTGGGAATTGTTGATTTGAAAATTAATTGCATTGAATTTGAAATTGAACAAAAATTCCCCTTATTGCCGAGACAATATGAGCATGTAAATGGGTTTGATTTTTGATTAAAATTTGTTGGACATGTTTTGATCATAATAAGCATAATTAATTAGGCTAATTGATGTTTTGGAAATGTTAATTTAGTTGATTAATTATGGCATTACAATTTGAGTAATTAAATTGTGAAATTGGAATTTTGGAATTTAATTATGTTGGACTTAAATTGGATTTGGGCTTGTAAAGTTGTAAATGGGCTAATTGGGCTTGGTTGTACCAAGATGGGTTTAAGCTAAATTGGTTGGATCCAATTGGGCCCAAAACTGTTTCCATAAAGTCCAATTATAACTTAATGGACCTTTAACTTTAATTGGGCTTAATAGGCCTAAATTGGTTTCTAGGCATATAAGGGTGATTCCTTTAAATAGGCTTTAGTTTTTGGGTTTGACCCAAGTTGACCAAAAGTTCATGCCTTAAGAAATTAATTGAAAGCCCATTGGACTTTAATTAAATTAACATTGGTTGTTAATCGGGCTTTGAGACCCGTAACGATTAGATTTGGAATCTAAGTCGCAAAGGTTTATTAATAAAGTGTAATATTTAATTTGAAATTAAATAAATGAATTAGTATTAAATGCAAATTAAATTGGATTTAATGTTGTAGTTTAATTTAATTCAAGAATTCGTATTTTGAGTGCTTATTTGTAAAACGAGTTTGACTCGCGCAAAATCAAATCATTGTTTGAACATTGGATGGTAATTAATAATCAGATTAATTAATTAGATTAGATTGATTGATAACATGCTTGTGTGAATACATGGTTGCGATGCATGAATAATGTATATCGGATGGATATTAGAAGGGTGGGACAATTTTGGAAATTGTTGTAATAAATTTAGAATTTAATAATTGGACCTGCGTGTCCAGCCTATTACCTCCTTACTCTTTGTATTTCTCTTCTCACCTATTCCCCTCAATGTAAATGAGGTTTCTTTAGAAGTGTTATGTAACAGGTAGAAGCAATACTTGTGCTAGCGGGAGAGAGGAAATGAAGAGATTTGATCTAGGATCATTGTGTTAAGTATCCATCCGCATATCATTATTATTTATATTTACGCGCCTTATTATGTGTTTAGAATGCATGTTTAAGGGTGTATGATGATGAGACCTTAACAAAGATAATAAATTGGTTGCCAATTGCACGCGAAAAACCCTTACAAAATATTAAGCGTTTTTCCTTCCATTGAGTGATTCTTACTCAAGATCTAAGACTGGCATTGGTTTGTTGTCCAAAGTCAAGGCCTTTGTCCGTCGAGGATGTGTTTGAATCATGAGAGCTTTGTTTCATATCGGTGTCTTGTCCAAGTTGTGATTTGTTGGCCAAATTCAAGATCACTTCTTGTCCATCGACATTGATTACGAAGCTTTCCAAGGCCAATGGGTCACACTTGACTGGGATCACTAAGTTTGTTGTGCCAAAGCCAAGGCTTAGTTGATTCAGAGGAAAAAGGTTAGGCAATATATTGGATATATTGGCATATATAAGATATATGTTTCGGACTTGGATGTCCACCTACTGGATCTAGGAGTTGGATGTGATCCAATTGATCTTAGAGATCTACCTAGTTAATTATCATACAATTTGTTGGCCAAAGTCAAGAATGTGTGACATTTAACGGGATCCTAGCCCACTAGGAAACAAGGTTTCCCGAGTACTAGACAGAGGGTTAGAGGCTCGCCGAAAAATAGTGGGAGGCAAGTATTAAATTTGCAGTATTCGTTTAATTACTTACTATACGCGCTCAATTCAAATATTCGTCAAATAAATTAATATATTAGTTGGACTAATATTTAATAGTTGTTTTAATAAAACAGTTGGACTGTATTCAAACTATTTCATTTACAGTTGATTATATAATTGGATTATAGTAATCAATATATTTGAATTAATAAATTGAATTATAGTTGATTTTATAATTGGATTATAGTAATCAATATAATTGAATTTAACCTATTAAATTATAGTTGATTATATAGTTGGACTATAGTAATCATTATAATAAATAGTACCTAAAATCGTTGATTAAATAGTTGGACTATTAGAATTAAGATAAAATTGAAAGATTAGTGTTTAAAACATAATCCTGGGTGAAAATGTATTTAAACGACTTTAATTTTCAAATTGGGAATAATATATCAGGATGGTCCTGGAGTCTAATAAGTTACTTTATTTGATAAAATAACATATTAGGCCTAAGCCCGGAGTTGAGAAAATAGCAGAACATGATATTTGGAATATTCATGTAATGATAACTTTAGTACTTAATCCGTTAAGCTTGCCAAATAGACTCCTTAATTCCTTAATCAGAAGTAAGGATTAGATCCTTAAAGTATGATAATGAAATTGAAGGATCTTCATAGATCTATTTTTTAGATCTTTGAAAAACTAAATTGCAATAGTAAACTCTTGGATAGTTAATGGCTATTCTCAATGAGACAAAGCCAAAGTTTACAATAAGGCAAGAAGCACAAGGCGCATCTCACTTCGATATTCCGGAAGGCCAAGGCTTGTCCAAAGGCTTCTGGAATGTGAAAAGGGCAAAAGGAAAAATCATTATAATCTTCTGGGAAGATAAAGGACATATCCCAAGATGTCTGCCTAAACTGTGGCAAACGGGGATCACTGTAGCGTGACTGCCGTATGGACAAGGCAGACATGAAGGAATTAAAGACGAGGCAAGGCTCTGACTTCAAATATGTTTGTCATAAATATGTTCACTACTAGTATTAAAATTGGATTTTAGATTCTTAGTGTGATACATAAATATGTACTGATGTGCAGAATCTGCTATGAGCAGGATACTAACTTCAGTTGAGATTAATCTCCGAATCGGAAACGGGATGAAAGTCACTGTTTTAACCGTAGAAACCTAAGTTTAGAACTACCCTTCGGGTGTGTACTTGAATTAGGAAACTGTTATAATGTAACTAGTTAGACTAGAAACATTATCTCTATATCAGGGTTTAACCCGTTGCGGGTATACCTTTATATTCTAGAACACTAAAATGTTTCATTATATAAAAATGATATTGAGATAAACACATTAGATGTGAATAACAGTATTTATATTTTGAATATAAATAAATCTCAAACTTATAACATGACAAACAAATAGCTCAAACTGAGTAAATCAGTTGAAACTTAATTGTGGCATTGTTGTCTGGGACACAATTAAACAAGACTCGTATATCCACACTTTTAAAGAGTGGATACTAGGACAAATTTGATTCCATTCAAATAATGTCTATGAATCTAGTTTATTAGGCAAAGTGCCTAAAACACATTTTACTTGGTAAAAGTGCAAATGCCATCGATCTGTTAGCCCTTATTCATAGTAACGTAAGTGGGCCCATATCTAGCTAGGCTAGAGGTGGGTATGAATATTTCGTGACCTTTACGGATGTGGCATCACGTTATGGTTATGTGTTTCTTTTGAAACACAAATCAGAAACTTTTACAGTTTCGACACGAAATAGAAAAACAGATCGGCTGAAGTATTAAAACATCATGATTGGACCATGATGAAAATACTTAAGCAATAAGTTTCTTAAATACTTGAAAGAGTATAGTATTCTTTCAATGAGGACTCCTCCCGGAACACGTCATCCTGACGGTGTGTCCGAATAGAGAAACCGAATTTTGTTGGACATGATAAGGTTAATCATGAGTCGCTCTGAGCTACCATTTCCTTCAACGGATACGCATGAACAATACATAACTTATTTTGAATAAGGTTCAATAGAAATATGTTAGACAGACTTCATATTAGATATGAACTGGAAAAAAACAGGGTTTTCTCATTCCTGAAGATTTGGGTAGGCATATGTTTGGATGATACCAAACTAAAACCCGAATCGGATAAGTGCCAAGTTCTGGGTTATCCTAGGGAAACCAAAGTATAGTACATATACAACTCACAAGAGAAAAATGTAATTATTGCTCACCATGCGATTTTCCTTAGAGGAATACCGATATGCAGTGGTAAGTGGGAGAAAAGTAAAACTCGATGAAAATCGGAGTAATACTGTTCCAGGCACCGATTCCTTAATGGAACACAAATAGTTCGTCAAGGATGAAACTATACCAATAATCTTCGAATACACAAGAACCACGTAAGACGGAGAGAGTCAGAAAATAACCTGGGTATGAGTTTCTGATCTCACCTCGAAGAGATGTCAATCTTATTGAGGAATACGAACTGACTACGTATGAGGAAGTGATACTAGGTATCGACTCCCTATAATGGCAAAGTGTCATGATGTCCGAAATGGATTCCATGTATATCAACTTAGTTTGGATACTAGTTGATGTACCGCAAGGCATTGTGCTTATTGGTACTATATAATTCTTCAAGGAAGACATACATGGAAGGCAACATACCAACGTGCTAAGCTAGGCTTGTAGCGAAAAGGTATCGTTATCAACATTGTGTCGATTACGATGAAACCTTTTACCTGTTGCCACAGTAAATCCATTTAGATAATGCTTACTGATGATGCATGTTTCATTCATGAAATATGGCAACTGTAATGCCAAAACCGCTTTCCTTAATGGAAACCTTTTGGAGGATGTTTATAACTTCCTGACAGTTTTATCGTACCAAAATGAGCAAACAAGGTCTGCGAGTTAATTCGATCCATAGATGGATTGATGCAAGCATTGAATTCTTGGAATTATCGTTTTGATATAATCATAATGGTGTATGATTTAATTTGAAATGAAAATGATTTTTGTGTATATAAGAAGGTTAGTGGGAGCACACTGACAGCGAAAGTCCTAATTAATGATAATATGTCATTTCTTGGAAATGATATTCCAATAAATATAATCGGCGAAAGCTTGGGTTTCTAGAAAATTCTCCGTCGAATTCTTGGGAGAAAAAACCTTTATTATAGGAATAAAGATCTACTGGGATAGATCTAAAAGTTGTTGATAAATCTCCGAGAACTAGTACATTGATAAATATACATGACCTGGTGTCTCATGTGCTTTGAGCATATGGAGTCACAATCAGGCCAATCCAAGTGATAGTCGTTGGATTGATGTTAAGAACATCCTTGAGTATCTTAGAGGAACTAAGTATGCTGTCTTATACTATGGAGAAGGAGAACTTGAAGTGACTGGGATCACTGCTGCAAGTTTCCTAACCAATAATAACGACTATAAGTCGTAAAATGGTACTATACAGTTTGAATAACGGAACAATGAGCTAGAAATCTTCCAAGCAAGATATTGTTACCAAATAAACAACAAACGCGGGTTATTGCTGCAGCTGAGGCAGCAATATAAGCCATTTGGGTTGATAATAAATCTAATTAGATTAGATATAGTTCTGTTAGCAGCTGAGCTAGGCTTCAGCGCAGGCTAAAGAATTAATGGTCTCATCAATGATCCAGATATATACTTCAACTATTTATCTGATTCGTTCGGATCATACATCGTGGCGATGTGATGATCGAATAAATCGCATCAAATAATATTCATATAATTCCGTAGACGAAAGCCTTTTCTCAACAGAAGTTTGAGCGAACCGTACATAGTTCGGGTGTAGGACACTTGAGTGACTGGCTATAGGCCAAGTGGGAGATTGTTGGAAAATTATGACCCATAGCGTCACTATTTGTACAGATCATGGTGTTGTTGTACAAATTAACTATGTGACAAAGGAAATTGCTCTTTTATCATTTTTGATTAGATCATCGAGATATATAAATGATAGAAGGTCCATATGATTAGTTCTTGGATTGAGATGATATGAGACAATATCAATCAATGAAGGTTTAATCATTAAATATCCCTAGTCAGAGTATTATCGAGATTGGACATCGATAATACGTAAAAGACTAGTATTACACTTGTGTGCGTTGTGAGGGCATAACGACATAGTTCTCATATATTTGGGTATAGGATACTAATGCAAGTGTAGTAGGAGGTTGTGTTTTACCGATGGTATGAAAAACAGATTCGCTCTGGATAGACCCCTCAGAATTCCATTGGTAGTATGACTATGTGTCTATGGAAGTCCGAAATCAGGGTAGGTGTATTTGGTTTTAACCTGAGACTTGCACCGCTAATACTTGCGACAATCAATATACTTTGGTTTTGGTCGTCCAGGGCTTTAACCGGTTCTGTGTACACCTCTTCTGGGTATATTAAGAATCGTAGTGTATTGGGTGTCATGTCGAGATGGAAGTATCACTCCAGTCATAGTGGAGATGATGATCACGCAGGATACGGAACTGGTTCTCTTATGTACTGCCATCATCGGGATAAAATGACTAGGTCATGTTTATCCGATATAGAGACTAGTTACCAGAGATCCGATATATGCTTCGTACGGGGCATACACAATTCCAGCCCCAGGCATTGCACGTGACATCCGATGTTGGATCGAAATATGCGATACTATGTAAACTACGTCTGATATAGATCACATATTCCTGTAAGGATATTTCTGGAGAATTGGGTAGGTATGACGCTTTGCAAGAAGCCAACATTGTCTTGTAAATCGATAAAAACGTAGTACTAGGTACGTACGTGTTCGGATAGTCCGATAACCGGATTTACTGCCAACATATCTGGGGATCTCATGGGTCGCTTCCCGAAGATTCACTGATGATGTATGACTCGCACTTTGTTAATCTGGGATTAATTAAATGAGAAAGAAATTTATTCTGGGATTAATTACAGAGATATTTTATCTGGGATAAATTATTATTTAAAGAGAGAGAATGATTAATTTAGAATTAATCGATAAAATAATATATTCGACATATTACACGATATTGGATTTCGACGCGGAATTGAAATTGCATTTTAATTCGGGCAAACGAGTTAATTTAGAATTAATTCGTTAGCGACGTGAATAGTGATTTTGCTAGGCATAATTATTTAATTACGTCGCAACGGAAAATTCGTTAATTTGGAACTAGCGAACCCAAGCCCGGGAATTTCGAATTCGAGTGCGGCCCGCAAGTCACATCAAACTTCAAATCACTTGTCACTTGATTGAGTGAATAGTGATGGAAGTTGATAAGAAATGATGGATGAGTGTTGGACACTCAAGTGTGATTGAAAGACATATACCATTATTTTATTAAATGGTATTTGACTTTTATTTTTTGTATTTGATATACAAAACACAAAACACTTTTACAACTTCTACTCTCCCTCTCTTACACGGTTTGGAGCCAAAATTTCCATCTTCTCTCTCACGGTCTTGGACCTGTTTTTCCTCTTCTGTTTTTGCTCACTGCCGAGACATGAAGGAGAAGCAAGTGATGATTTTATTGCAATATCAAGAGTGCTAGCACACAATGGAGTCATCCTAAGGTGATAGGGAAACCCACTTGTGAGCAAGGAATCACCATTCGAAAACTTGGAGCTTGGAGCTTGGAGCTTGGAGATGGCCGAATTTGAGGAGACAAAAAAAAAACCCCACTGCCGAGAGATTCTCAAAGGGCTTAAAAAGTTTTTGTTCTTCGACGCATTACCTCTACCGATCGATGTAAGTATTCCGCAACTTCTTCGTGTATTCACATGTATGTTTCATCGCTTTAAATCGATCCCGGGACCTTAGAGAATCCCAACACCGACAACAATCACAATATTAGCCATCAACAACATAATACTGATACCCAAACTTCAGAAACTCACAACTCAAAATTTGGGTCAAAAGTTTCTTACCTTTATTCAATCTTCTTCCTTCATTAACTATGCTTTTTGATCCATTTTTTTCCTTTTTTCTTGGATTTAATTTGATGGATTACCTTGTATAGCTTCAGTTTTGACAAGAAAAATTTCAAACTCTCATTTCTTCACTCTCTCAATCTCACGGCAGGCCAAGAAAGAAAAATGAAGAAATTTCTTCCCCTTAATTGTTTTATCATTTATTTAACCAATTTTTTCTAGAAAAATCTAGGTAACTTATTGTTGTTGGGCTTTGGACTTCTTTCTTCCTTTATTTTAAATTTTTGTTGGCCCGTGTAGGAAATCAAAGGAAAATTGGGCTTAGAATTAAGTAAGTGTTCATTGTCCTTAAATCGATCCCGAAATTTTTTTACTGCTCCATAAAAGAAAACCCCATGCGTCCCTAGCCGAACAAAAATATTTGAGGTCTTTACAAATTCTCCCCCTTTAAAATGATTCATCCTCGACTTGAATCCACCGGACGCTCCCTCACGTGCTACCCACATGCCGTCGTGTCGTTGCTCCATGCGCCCCACCCTCCGCCGTGCATGAACAACACCTTCTGGACCAGAATCTTTCCCTCATCGAGATACATAGGTTGTACACTTCAGTTGCCCAAATCAGACTTTCGTTTGTTGTGAAACTAGCCAAAAACGGGAGTTAACGTCGTTTGCTCGTTCGTCAGTGACCACAAAACATCCACTGTCTCCACCACCATCGTTGAGATACTAGTGATGTGTACTGTCTATTGATCACCTCATTGTGGAGTGTTGGATTCGTTGGAGCTCGGTACGTTATTTTTACAATTTTATGGTGTAAACGCAAGATTTTAAAAGTTTGGACTTATTTGTAAATTACCATGATTAGTTAGTAATACGTGATAACTGAGAGTTGTAGGACTAAATTGATATTGTCGAGAGTTTTGGGGGGGTTAAATTAAAAATTTGAACAGTTTAGGGATAAAATCATCACTTTAGTAAAATATAGGGATCAAATCCTAATTTTAAAAAAAAATTTCCAGATCTTAGAGAGGAGGACCTAGAGATATTGCTAATTTTACATGGATTGAGATAAGTACAATGCACGATGACTCTCTTAACATAATTATTTGTTGATTGATGTTTGATATAAGAGTTCATATAATATAGTATAACTATATTTATACATATATGTTTGAAATTTATTTTGTGTGATTGATAACATGAGAGTATAAAATGTGAATATCAATTTTTGGGGTATAATTGTATGTTTGTATTATGAATTGAAGTGTTTGAGATGAGATTGATGGATGGAGTGTGATGATGTGTGATGTATTGGATGATGCATGTTATTATTATTATGCTGCCAGATTTAATATAATAGTGGTTGGAGATGCAAGTTTATGCGAGGTTAGGTGAGGCGTGTGGTTCAGTCCCCTCTTGCACATTCATACGATGTTAAATAGTGGGAAACCCTATGAGGTGAGATGTTGATACTTTCTCAATGGTTTCAATCCATTATTATACTGAATCTGGCTAGCAAATTTTGTTTGATTGAGGTGTTTTGTTTTGAGTATGTTTTGTCTGAGATAGCCCTTATATAACAATTGTTGTTTTTAAATATTAATTATATATATATAGATACAAAATATTTTATTGGTGATGTCATGTTTAGAGTATGAGTGCTTTACTTACTGAGCTCTTTAAGCTCACCCCCCTTTTCCCAAACATCCCAGGTAGTTCGCCAGCGCAGCAATAGTAGTAGTATCAGTACTAGGATTTGACTCGTTTACCACAGCCACCAGTCGGGTTGGTCCAAACATTTCTTTTGACTTTTGAGATAGGAGATTTAGGACCATTTCATGCTTTTCACATACTTGTGCTGTAAATATTTATTTGAGATTATTGAATTGCACTTTGTGGAACATTATTTTCTTTGCAAATTTAATTCAGTTACATGACATGTAAAATACTCAAGCTGAAGTAGTTCACGGACCCCTTTCTAGGGTTGGGTCCGCTCTAAGGAGGGGGTCTCGACAATTTAATTCTTAACCAGATACTCAACTATATATCAGTAAATATGCAAAATAAAAATATGGCATAAATCCTCAAATATATCTGATTGATCAAGTTCCTTTTATATCATTATAAAGATTGGGCATTTGTGCCACATTATTATTGGAATTGAATTTATGTATTTCATATTGTTGTTCAAATTCTTTATGTCTAATTGATCATTCATGAGTGCTTTCTTTCAAATATCTTTGTATTTTGTCATTTTGACAAATGAACATGTATTGATAAAAAGTTGAGAAGCCCTATGGCTTTTCAATTTTTTTTTTAAATTAATAGAGAACCCGAATGAAGAGTAGTTTTTAAAATATTCTGAAATTTCTCACATTAGAGGATCCGATATTTTATTTACCAATAAAAATTATAGAACTCAAAAGAAAAGAACCCAAAAGTTAATAGAAGATAAATCCGATTTTCCTAGAGAAAAAATAAAAATAAAACAAGTTTTAATTTATATATGCTTTCAGTATTGTCCAGGTTTCACCACACTCTCACTCTGATCGTGTTCAGCTGCTGGCTCTAGGTGTTGTTCTCGGCTGAGCACACGGGATGTCATTCAGATTGCTTTTGCTCGGGGCTGAATGTGACTCTTATTCGCAATAGGTTGAATAATTGCCTGGCCTTGTTGAATAACATGCATGCTTGCTTCACCCATATCATTCGGGAAGGAAATAGTGCTGCTTATTTTGCTTCACCCAAATTCGATTGTTCCATCTTGACCAGCTTCTTTCTTTTATTTTTTTAATGAATTCCCTTTTTTCAGAGGTTTGCTTAAAAATATTATTTTAATAATTAATTGGAATTAGAAAATAATTTGAACATCAAAATAAGAAATTTCCTATACTCACATGTATGGAATTTTCTAATTTTGTGTTTATATTGTTAGTCTTGTAAATATATTTTATATGTGAATAAAGTATGTAGTTGATTCAATGCAGTTAGCAACCTCTACCGATAGGAAGGTTTAAATACACTAATAAATTAACATTGGTTCATTTAAAATTCAGGTTTTCAATTTCATAGCATGTCACACACACGCACACATATTATCCTGCTAGATTTATGGATCTTGATGATCATGATTTTTTTGGTGTTTCGATGTACGAATATTTTGTTCCTACGAAATCCGATACAACAAATGAAAAAGATGAATTTCAATAGTGGAATCATTAAATTGCTCTGGCTTAATCCTTGTAAAGTTATATATATATTTATGGGAGAGTATTAGGAACCATGTACCGAAGTTTTCGGGATATTTTTGGAAGGTTTCCACATCGCAGTGAAGGTCTCGGAACGAGACGATATTGGAGAATAAGAATTTATGTATTATAAAATAGGTCGGAATATTTTAAAGTATAATTTCGTTGTATTGGAAAATCACGTAATTCGAAAGAACGGGTTATGTGAATTTTTATATTTCCCTATACATGGAAAGTTTATTGTTTTGGTTATAAAAATAGAAAACGAACTCTGATTGAGGTGATTCTTGAACCATTGAAAGGATCGGTTACTCATTTTTTCGATATTCTTATATGAGTAAGTTTTGTTGTTTTAATGTTTCAGCTATAAAAGCAAACGAACTCCGATTAGGCTAATTCTCAATCCATTGGAAAGTTTTTCAAAGATGAACAACTTTTGTATTGGACACTTTTCCAAATCTGTATGAGAAGGACTTCAAAATACAAATTCATGAGGAGGTTCATTGTAAGGGGCTTATTTATAATTTTGTGGGGTTGTTTTTGTAATTTTTTTGAAATTGTATTTAAATACCCTTATAGTCTTCATAAAACACGAAAATGAAAAAATTTCTCACATCTCCCTACCCGACCCCTCTCTCTCTTCCTCTTGACGTGAAGAAGAAGCAGCTTTGGTTGTCGGTGTGCCGACATAGGGGGAGCCTCAGACCACACCCTACCCAATGGTGGCTGGTGGCGACCCAATGAAAGCCAGAAATAGAGAGAAAGGCACGCCATAACTATAGCTCGATCCCAGCTCGTCATTTCATTTCATGGGTTGAGCCACCCGCCAAATCGAAGATCTTGGAACGTACTAGAAGGCTTTGGTGTCGATTTTACCATACAACGCTCGATTTTACGCAAATTGAAGAAGAAAGCTAACATGAATAGTGAATCTTATTTGCAAAGTAGTTTCGATTTGAATTCCATTGATTCCTATGCATTCGTGGGAGTGTTTCGAGTCAGTTGGTACCTTTAGAATCTTGGTAAGATCTCTCAGTAAAAATTAATATTTTCATGTTAACGATCTATATTAGGATACTTCCAGTAGC